>LKUV01000081.1:0-272343 GCA_001414455.1 Hymenoscyphus fructigenus | reverse complement strand
CATTATATCATTCATTCATTATGATGTAATAATCATTCACTCCTTATATATAGACCTTAGATAACTCCCTACACAAATCAATCAATTCTCCATGACCTACAGTACTGAGGACCTTCCCAACTTAACAGATGTTTATGTGTTGGCGTTTCTTGCACCTCTATCCTTTGGAAAGTAATTATAACTTAATTAGCAAAATGATTCATTCGTCGAATAATGAGTATTCTACTGTGTGCTCTCCTACAACCAACCACTTTAGTCCCAGTTGAAATCTATGCAACAAATATTTAAAGAAGCTAGGGGACAATCTATTTCAGGGGGTGGAGGAAGGAAGCTCGTGATTGGCTCGAAAATCTATGCCTAAGGCTCCCATTAAAATGGTCTTCCCGCTGCCGCCGTATCTTCTCTTCCTTGTAACCAACAACTTTAAGCATGACAAGCTTGAAGAAACATGACATCAATTCAATTTCCCCTACGTTCAATCAACCGCCGTTTAACAAGTTCCTGCTTTTTTTTGGCTGCTAGTTACCATAATTGTACCCTCATTCCCAAGTCGAGTTCGTGGTCCCCCAAATCGACTGCGGGTTCCGCCACCATGCGCTTCTCAAGTCACCAGTCAGACAAAAACTGGAACGAACATGAAGAATTCTTTAAATTCACGCGCGCGCGATTTGTCCGGGATGAAGAGGGTGAAATATCTCGACGTTGCGTCAAATTCGATATGAATGAACTAGCTCGAATTGCCGCACAGGCAGTTGGCTCCAAGAAATGTGTCGATGTCAAGAAATATCCCGATGGCATGTATAGCAAGGCGTTTTTGCTCACTATGGAAGATGACAAACATGTTGTGGCGAAAGTTCCGAATCCAAATGCTGGCTTGGCTCATTTTACGACAGCAAGCGAGGTTGCAACGATGGACTTTGTCAGTGATTTGCTTCCTTTCCCAAACGTCTCTCTTTTTCTGGTTTTAACGTTACCAAACTAGGCTCGCGAGATTTGCAAAACACCTTCGCCCAAAGTTTTCACCTGGAGTTCCAAGGCTGGTGAGAACTCTGTAGGTGCAGAATATATTATTATGGAGAAGATTGAAGGCGTCCCCTTATCGGCCCATTGGAAATCTATGCCATTTGATAAAAAGGCTGTCATTGTGAGGAAATTGGCGAGCTATCAGAAAGCCTGGATGTCACATACATTCAAACAATACGGAAGCCTCTACTATGTGGAGGATGTTCCGGTTTCATCAGGACAGCCAGCATTTTCCTACTACGACGAGAACTCCATTGAAATCAAAGACAAGCGCTTTGCAGTAGGTCCTACTGTGCACCGGCAGGTTGTTGATTACGGGAGAGCGCAGGTTGATTTTTATCGTGGTCCTTGTATGCTCGAATATATTCCCCTGTGCTGCATCAAAAGCAAAATGGCTGACCTAGTGCGTAGGGAACACAATTGAAGAATACAGCATATCAACCGGAAAGCGAGAAATTGCTTGTGTGAAGGCGATTGAGCCGTTACCAAAGCCACATGTATACATAGCTGGTCGATATATACCTTCTCGAGCAAAAAAACTTGCTGTTCTGGAAGCTTATTTGAAACTTATCAAGTTTCTACTGCCAACGGACTCCTCGATAACGACTCCACACATTTGGCATACAGATCTTCATACAGAAAACATCTTTGTTAGCCCAGATGACCCTACGCAGATTGTCGGAATAATAGATTGGCAAGCCGCTTCTTTGATCCCACTCTACGAGAATGCCTCGCTGCTCGCACTTCTAGATTACGAAGGCCCGTCTCTGAATGGAATTGAACGCCCAGAAAAACCCAAGAATCTAGATGAATTGGATAAAGCTGAACGGGACAGAGCTTTTGATAATTGGATGGACATGATGCTAGCATCATACTATCGGAATCTAATTCACAAGAAAAATTCACGCCTGTACCATGCTGTCGAATATTATGAAACTATTAGTTATGACCTTCTGAGTTACGCTCGCAACATTCTGATAGACGGAGAACTCATCTATCTCGATCGAGTGGCGGACGAGCTTCAGGAAATCTGGGATACACTACCTGGAGTTAAGAAATTTGGCAACCCTTCTTTCCCCTTCAAGTTCTCGGAGAAGGAATTGGCTGTCCTTTCAAAAGATTACGAAGAGATGCTGGAGGGAATGAGATGGATGCGTGATATTAAAGAAGGGGTAAGGGACTTGTTTCCAGGCGATATTACGGTATCGCATGAACATTATGAGCTTGCGAAGCGCACTCTGGACGAGTATAAGGAGGTGGGGCTCGAGAATTTTGCTAGGAATGAGGAGGAAAGGGCTAATATGCGCGCTTGGTGGCCGTTTGAATAAGAAGGAATGGGATTGCCTAATTTGTGGCTTGTGTATTATAGAGATTTGTACTGTTACTCGAGACTTCCTGTCAAGCTGACCTATACCCAGCATTGAGAATTATTTTGGTAGTAGCTTCAATCAACAGAGCCCAAACAGATAAAATGACTAGAGAATATCATCAAGGTCGGTTCTCCGAGCAGGAACTGTGCCCTCAAAGTACTTTAAAAATTTTACTCACTCACTTACAGTATGTGGTGCCCCTATGGAAGCACTGAGAGGCACTGAGCTGTGGGGCCGGGTCGTAAAGCTTAGGCGAATTTCAAACGAAAGGGGGCGAGGCGGTAAGGACCATCAAAGGAATTGGAACTTTGCTATACAATCGTACGCAGAAGATGAATTCAGGTGTTACTCAACCCACGAAAACACTGCAAACTTAGATACTATCGGGACATCTAGCAACGAGCAAGTAAAAGGCTGTGATTAAAAACCATGCCATGCGCGCATTCACGGGGCATCTAGAATTTCCCACAGCGTAGAAACCCCATCCTCTCTTCACCCAGCTCCACAATTTCTTTAGTTGCCAAGTGTCAGTTCTCCCAGTCATATCGAGCAAATAAGGTTTCTCGGTAGATGGCGGCTAGCCATATCAGTAGTGTGAAAGGTAGATCCTCAGACCCCGCTTCCTACGTAGTCTTTAATAAGAAGTCTAGACAGATTATACAACGGGTCGGCCGAGTAGCTTGATATCTGTTGTCCTGTTAGTGCCAGCCCTATGAATGATTCAAGTGCACGGTACTCGGGCAGTACGACCATGCCTTTCCAAGTAGCAAGGTATTTAATTACTTTTTGATCAAAATTATTCCGTCGATTCCGTCTTTTCACTATTCATGCAAGGCCGAGATCAGTATATGTTTACGAATCCACATGTTTCTTTCACTATTTCCAACGTTTTGTTTTCCACCATAAAAGTCATCTACACGGACTCTTCAGCCGAGAACAGAAAAGCGTGCAGCTTAGAGTAATCTATGAAGTTTGATCTTTGCGGAATCTTCAGATGAATTATGCGGGGCATGAATCAAAGCTGAACGCCCAGGCTGTCTGTCTAGCACACGTGGCACGGGTTGATGGAGTTTAAGGAAACTTTATTCGGTTACATTGTGCAATCATGACCGTTTCCTGACTTTCGCATCTGTAAAATTCTGGTAGTAATTGCATGATGCCGCCATCAGGAAACAATTGCCATGTGTGTAAGCCTCATCCAGAACAGTATATCTTGGCGGGTTTTGGCTGTTCTGTGTGTATCTAGTACCGACCATGGCGACCATTCTTATGCTTGAATGGGCAAGATCTAGCTACGCTCCGCTTCCGAGTAAATCACTAGCAAACATGAAAATTTCAAAGCTATCTGATAGAACATACTAGATTTTTGTTCGTCAAAGCTTATCCCAGGTCTAATAGTGTACCATTCGAAGATGGCTCATTTCTAGACCTGATAGATTGTTGATTAGACAAAAACTCCCAATCGAACACTTTTGGCTTATACCGTCGAAAATGAAATACAGGATCATAGCTCCGTGTCTGTAAAGTGGTACATAAAGGTCTTCACTCCCTAGTTTTGCTTAGGTTCTGCACATCTGGATTTGCCAGCTTCATTTCACTGGATCACAACTTCCACTTTTCTTCCTCGTGTCAAGATGAAGACTATGCAAACTATTTTTGCCGTCGCCTTGTCGATTGTCCCACCCGCAAGAGCGGCTTTCCCTGACAAGACTATCAGCAGCTGCTATACTAGCGTAGCCACAACCTCTATTAAAATTGTTCCCTCGAGTACCAAAGTTGTTACGCTCATCATTCCGAAGCTTGTTTATACAACATATACTCCTTCCCTCGTCATCACTCCTCCGGTCATGTGACAGCTTTAAATTGAGTTGCTAGAACTTGATCCGTAGGTACAGTGGTCTCGAACTAAATAGAGAAGAGAAGATATCTGAACTTTCAACTTATACCCATATGCAAAAACCGGGTGTACAAGTATTCCCAAACCAACACCCAAATACCAATACAGCCAAACCCTAAGCGAACAGATCGACAGCACCGCAAAATTCGACAGCAAATCCCTACAACCCTCATCTTACCTCTCCTTCAAAAGCCAATTAATTACCTTAAACAAAAGCAAAAACAAGCTCACTTAATACGCTAAAGCGATAAACTTGGAATCACGGACGCGAACTTATTTTCTTCCAACCATCACTTATCGCAATATATCAACTCTGCAACCTTGCCCCGTTTTCTGCAGCATAACCCGAACTCAATATTTTTTTCTTCCAATTAGCTTGGGAAATGTTTGATGTAATTTAACTCGAACCTAAGGTGTTGATAAACTACCAGCAAAGCATAACCTTCCTCCCGCCACGACTCCCACGAATTTCTACGATCAAGTACCACATTTCAACTTGAATTACCTTAAATCAAGCTAAAGTACACTAATCAAAATCTAAACTACAACTATAAAAGTTTTCCTCAAGCCGCTACGAACATCATACATTTCGAAATTCAATTTCGAAGTCCCAGGCATGAGCAGATCAGACAATAACACAACCCACAACTTCCCAACTCGACAACAGCAAAAGAAATCGACAGCAACTTCCCTTCACCGCTCTCATCTTTTCTTCCCCCCCCTCCCAAGAAGAAAAGTCCCTGTACAAACCCAAGTAAGAAAACAAGAAAAACAAATCCCATGCCACCAATTTTCACTTATGCGAATCCAATCCCATATTCGCATTCCACACGCTCCATGGGACCAAAGTCTTTGAGAAAAAGAGTCTCCCAGAAAGCATCAGTTATTTATGCTCACCGAAACTATTACAGCTTCATGTGATTTTCTAGAGGTGGCGATGGTCCCTTTAATTTTCTCCTCTCCGAATCCGGCTTTGAATTAAACTTCCACCTTCTCATCATCTCATCTAAAGACAAGTCAAGCTACCAAGATCAGAAAGCCAAGGCTTCTCGTCGCAATCAGAAATGCTCCGCGTGGCATCACATTCTATAAATTTCGCTTCGCAAGCCCCCAAAAAACACAGGCTACCACTACCAAAAAAAGCCAAAGAAGCACCATCATCAAGAAACGAAGAAAAAACGCTATCTATGCAAAAATGCCAAGAAGAAAATCCATCTATTTCGCTCCCAAAAAAAAGTACCACCATCCAAGTCAACGCTCGCTATTTCAAGCTTCCCTCTCCTCAAGCTCCTTCTCTTCCGCCAGCCTCGCTAGATGTGTATACCTAATACTCCAAAGACTAACCAACAACCCCACCAAACAACTAACAACCGTAACCAAATACGCACTCCGATAGCATTCCAGACCCTCACTACACATCCTCTCCCCGTCCTTCCCCACAACACTATGCGCATCAAACACCCTCCCATAAAAGATATTAAACACATTCCCACTAATAACAGGACTCAAAGTCATCGTGCCCCAATTCTGCGACAGTCCATTGACGCCAAAGGCTTCCGCGACGATGGAGGGGAAACAGCCAAAGAGGAAGCCGTAGGCGAGACCGGTGAGGGAGGAGACGAAGATGAGGTTCATGGGACGGGTGATGGTTAGGGCTGCGACTTGGGTGATGAGGAAGATGAGGGAGGCGAGTGTGAGACACCAGAGACGGGAGGCTTTGAGGACTTTAACGAGAAAGTCGGAGCCGACGCCTAAAAAGATTAGCGAGTAAAAAATAGGGGAGAGGGGGTATGTATTTACCACTTAGAAGACGACCGAAGAAGCTGCATACTGAGAGGATGGAGACGTGCATCGCTTGGCGCTTCATGATGAATTCGTCGGTTACCGAGTCGTCATAGTGCTCCCACAACGCCTGGACATCGTTTCCAATATTGCTTCAACAGGTCAGTAGAGGCTTGATAGAGAACGAAAGGAGTGTCTTACTTGATAGTCATCAAACCAATTCCCGTCAAGATCCCCATCAAAATAAACATTTGCCAGAATTCCATCATATGGAGCATTTGAAAACCACGGATATCTACACGATGCGCATGATCCTTAACATTAATTACTTCATCACTTCTCTCATTCTCAAGATCACCCGGGCTGGACGACAAGGAATCTCTGGACATCAAGGAGGAGGTCTCGTCTGTCTCGGACATGGGTAACTCGTCCGCAGGTGCCTGCACTACTTGGTGGTCTACTTGGGTTTGATTTAGGGCCTGTGTCTGTGTGTTTTGGTGTGGAGGGAGATGTTCGACTACGAATTGCGACCTACCTGGCTCTGCATCCAACAATGCTCGTTCCACCCTGTTCTTGCTATCCTCCGATTTTGTTCTGTGGAGGCGGCTGCCGGAACCTGAGGGGGCGAGGGCGGTATAATGAGGGTGGGGGTACACCCTTAGAAAGAAGAACGAAAAGAAGACCAGGCCAAAGGTTCCACAAGCCAGGAGGAGTAGGAAATGCCCTGTGTTGCCCGGTAGCACAAACTGGGCAAATGATGAGAAGAAGAAAGCGCTCAGTCCAAAAGCCGCCAGCGGAAATCCTGTCGCTGTCCCTCGATGGCGTGGCCAGTTCAAGGCCGAGGTTTTGACTGAAGCAGCAAATGCAAAACAACCACCCAATCCTGTCATATATGAGAACATGCAAAGCAATGGTATCGAGCCAGAGCCGCTATCGAAAGCTTGGTGTAGTGGAAAGTAGCCGGCTGCCAGCAGAAAAGCGCCCACCATGACTGCGATACGAGGACCTTTCTTGTCAACCAACATTCCTATCGGTATCCCCATTGAGTACATTCCCAGATTCGCAGAAAGCCCGATGAGATTGCTTTGGGTGGAAGAGAGCTTCAACTTCTCGGCGAATTGTGGTGCCCATGCCGAATACACATACTACACGTTGTTAGTGGTGAAACTATAACCTTGCTAGAGGGGAATCGCATACATTGGTACCACATGCCAGGGAAATAGTTGTCGCAGCTATACTCGACACTATCCTCGCCGTCTTGAGCGACCTTTCCGACATGTTGGAAGTGGGATGCATGGAATGCGTGCGAATGGTGGGTATAGGGATCGAGGTAGGTGTTGGCTGTTTTACTCGACGGTCATTGCGCCTGGAGGAGTGAGGGTCCTATCGTGTTCACGGTGTTGCGTTCAATACCATCTGGGCCTCGAGTCGATGGATAGGGAGAATATGAAGCAATTGGAGGAGGTAGAGAGTGGAGAGTAGAGAGTGGAGAGTGGAGAGTGGAAAGGGGAGTCTAGGTACGTGTTCGTGATGGGTTGATAAGGTCGGTGTTCAAAAGTGCAGAGCGGAGTGGAGCAATCAGGAGCGTTATCGTGCAAGGGCAGGCGATGACGGGATACAGAGCGACGATCGGCAGCTGAGGTGCGCTTCTTTAAAATGGTAAAAGCAGCACTGAATATCTCTGGTTACCGGTAACGACTGCGGAGTATTTGAACAATTACTCTAAGATCAAGGAATAATTGAATTGCTTATTTTAAGGTATATATAAAGTACTTGTACTGAGAGACTGTTTATATTCACTGCCGAAGAATGGTCGGTGCTGCCACGGCTAGTCAAGCCCCTCCAGCCACAGCCTGGTTCAGCCGCGCGGAAGAGATCACTCCAACTGACATCAACCCGCAGCTACCAATACTCTCCTTCCTCCACTACGCAAGCGTCAACAACACCACCAAAACCATCGTGATCGCATCCAACACCAGCTATCGCCATTTCACTGCGCAACCCAGTCTGGCACTATGGGTGCTCTTCTCTCTCTGCCATTGCTGGCAGTGCCCAGCGTAGGCACTGTACGTCTCCCAAACACCATGCGCCTGCCACCTGATCTGTGAACCAAACTAACATTTCTTGCAGGTTTTCGGCTTTGCAGCAAGCTGCTGCGGTGCAGCGACTTGTTCAGCAGTTTGCAGTGCGTGTGGGAAATGTGGCAACAGGTGTGTTCAATTCTGATAAATGGAAAGATTGGCAACTAATACTCGCAGTGTTGCTACGAGAATCGCATATGCCCTCATCCTCCTTGTCAACTCGATCCTATCGTGGATAATGCTCACGCCATGGGCAATCAACAAACTACAAAAGTTGACGCTCGATTACATGACGATTACGTGCCCGGATGGAGCTTGTTATGGATGGGTTGCAGTCCACCGAATCAACTTTGCGCTCGGAATATTCCACCTGATAATGGGCCTGGTTCTCCTAGGCGTCAACTCCTCGAAAGATCCCCGAGCGGCTATTCAGAACGGATTCTGGGGTCCTAAGATTATCGCTTGGTTGGCCTTGATTGTGGTTTCGTTCTTCATCCCGGAAGCATTCTTTATGGTCTGGGGTCAATATATTTCCTTAATCGGCGCCACCCTCTTCCTCCTACTCGGTCTTATCCTCTTGGTCGATTTAGCACATACTTGGGCAGAATATTGTCTCGAAAGAATCGAGGAAACCGATTCTCGTGTTTGGAGAGGAATTTTGATTGGATCAACCCTGGGAATGTACGCCGGTTCCCTTGTCATGACGATCCTTCAATATCTTTTCTTCGCAAAGGACGGATGCTCCATGAACCAAGCCGCCATTACGATTAATTTGATTCTACTACTTGCCGTATCAGTAGTTTCTGTCCACCCAGCAATCCAGGAATACAACCCCAAGGCTGGCCTCGCCCAGTCTGCTATGGTTGCTGTTTACTGTACTTATCTTACCATGTCAGCTGTTTCTATGGAACCAGACGATAAACAGTGCAATCCTCTTATCCGCGCCCAGGGTACTCGAACCACCTCAATCGTCATCGGTGCTATTGTCACCATGTTGACTGTTGCCTACACCACCACCCGAGCCGCAACTCAAGGCATCGCTCTGGGAGGTAAAGGAAAGAGAATCAGACTCCCAGAAGACGACGAGCACGACTTAGTCACCCAGCAACCAGATAGCCGCCGTGAAATGCGTGCAGCAGCACTCCGCCAAGCAGTCGAAGAAGGCAGTCTCCCAGCAGACGCCCTCATGGACGACGACGAAGATAGCGACAGTGGAAACAGCGCCAAAGACGATGAGAGGAGCTCAACTCAATACAGCTACGCTCTCTTCCACATCATCTTCTTCCTAGCCACTACCTGGGTAGCTACCCTCTTAACCATGAATATCGAAGAATCTACCCGAGACGGCAAGGACTTCGCGCCTGTTGGGAGAACGTACTGGGCTAGTTGGGTCAAGATTATTAGCGCTTGGGTTTGTTATGGTATTTATACCTGGACTCTGGTTGCGCCTATTGTTTTGCCTGATCGGTTTGACTTTTCTTGAATATGGGGTTAGAACATAGTGTGTTGGGGTGATGTTTGTTTATGTACATTTATTTTATAGCGCTACGGAGGAATGGTGGATTGACTTGATTATTCGCATTGGGAAGCGGGGAGATGGCATTGCGACCTTTTTCTTATGTTATTTTAGTGAGGGGGGGGCTCTGAGATTCATGCATAATTAGGACGAGAGGGCCTGGTTAATTAATTGAATTTGTTTATACTCAGGCTGGGAGCCGGTCTTTTTCTTATTACGTTGAGTGTTTTGCGATGTCTGTTTTTCTGGTTGGGTGCTTTAGTGCTTTTTCGTTTTCCAATTTTTGGTTTTGGTTCTACTTCTAGTGGTACTGAGTATTCAATCGGTGTACAACATCTTGGTAGGGTTCGCGAATTCAAGTGTCAAGAGGACGAAGCGTATCTTCTGGCTCGACCATCTTTTCTTCCATAGGTGGTTAGGGTTACACGATATTTTCTTATCTTTGAGGCCTAAAGCTTTTGAATGGTCAATGCATTCAAATTGGTTATCAGTTGAGTTGATTTGATTTCAGTTGTTTCTTGGTTTGCTTGGAATGCTATGCTTTATCTACCAATTATGATATTAACTAATTATGATACTACATTAAATACTATGTTTAGTAAGTTCAAGGATTAAACTATATTGTTCCCAAGTGATTGAAGTAATTGAGTTGATTAACCAGAACCCGAAACGTCTTCATAAAATAAAGTATAGGTACTCATCCCAGTAACATTTATTTGATATGATTATTCCAGGAGTTTTTGGGATAATCAAGTTAGCTAGATAGAGTATGGAGATTAACTCATAGCGAATTTAGTGTATTCTTTGACAGAATTGATTCATTTTGTAATTGGCAATATCAGTTCTTAATTTGGTTCCAGTTCGTTTTTATTTGGAATTATCTCGTTCAGCGACGAGTGAATAGTGAATTGCTACACGTCTTTAGCTCCAACGCCCAATTTCAAACCAATGCCCAGGAACCCAAAATCATGAACGAAAAACTCAATACAGAGCAAAGCAGCCACCCAGTAGATTTTCTTCCAATGACATCTCCAATTCTACGCTGATCTTGACCAAAAAAACCTTAGACATTAACCACCTGGTTTGAAACTTCGGAGAACGACACTGAAATTTCCAGTATCAAAGCGTTGGCCGAGAATAGTATCATTCCCAAAATGAAGTTAATTATTACAACGATCGATGTCTGTCAAAGTTAGCATTATCCTTAACTCCCCTCCCTCCCCTCCCCTCTATCCTCCTCGACCCCCTAAGATAAAAACACTCACTATCAGCAGCAAAACTAGCAATATACTTGCAATCCTGAAACAAAAAATGTTCATTATCATTGCAAATCTGCACGCAAGATAACTTCGAGCAACCGGATTCGAAACAATGCTTGGGAGAGACGTTGCACATGTTTGCTGTATTTAATATGTCGGAGGTGGCGGAGGTGGCGAGGAGAATGTCGGCGACGACTGCGGGTTTCCAGCTTTTGTCGGATAGTTGGTCGGCGCAGAGGATATCGGCCTAGGAGGTGGTTAGTTGATGGGCAGATATGGGGGAGGGGTGAGAGGTGAACCTTTTCTGCGATGATGAGGCTTGCGAGGTTGAGAAGGGAGAGGAGAAGGGGGATTCAATGCATCTTGGATGGTGTGGGAAGGAGTGTGAGATTTAATGTTTTGATGTTAGGCTAGATACGGTGGTTCGTGATGTTGGAGACTGTTGTAAGGTATAGCTATTGTCAGGGAACTTCTATTCCGTTTAAACTAGACTCTGTGACTAGCCTCTAATTTTAATTTGGTGAGTTTGAGGAGCTGATAAGATTGTTTAATTAGCGAATCGCAGGGTCACTGAAATACCCCGCCTGGTTGCGCTAAGCGAGGGGGCGGTTTTCAGGCTATTCACTTACCTCGCTAAACAGATAATACTATGGTCTTGGGATAAATAAGTCCACCCCTGGCATCTGCTTCTTGCACTTTCGACCCCGCAATTACGCCAAATCCAACTTTCGTATTGGCCAACTACCCTTGGTGAGGCTGGCTTCAAAACCCCTAGGGGTGGACTTATTTATCCCAAGACCATAGTACATACACGTATATATTCACTGATCATGAAAGTCTGCTACAAAGTTATTCATCTCCAGTTCACCTACTCGTAACTGGATCACTTTACCCGCTACTCGTCCCCCTTTCCAAACCACACATTCTTTCCGCTCATTACCACTAACCTCGTACCATAAAAAGGAAATATATAATGTAGTTTTACTACTATGTGGTCCTCTACAAATGAAAGGCGTAAATACAAAGTATATTGAAGTACAAATGAAAGGTATCTAAAGCTCATCCTTTGAATCAGTGGATGTGTTGTCATCGGTGTTGGTGGTATCAGAGGAAGTATCATCTCCTCCTTGAGCATCCCCTGATGTATTGCCTGAGGCGTTATCGGAAGTGGTGTCTCCCGGCTGGTTATCACCAGAGTTTCCTTGGCTATCTTCTGAGGTACTGCCTGAGTTGGGGTCTTCTTCTTGATTCTGGCTATCTCCGGTGGTGCTAGAATCTCCGGAATTATTATCTCCTGTAAGGGGTTTTGTCAGTATTGCAGAAAACAGCGCCCGCGAGAGAATTTCAAGCCACGATCAGCTGTAAATTTTCTATATGAAAGCAAAGGAAGAGAACTTCGCTAGAGATTATCGAGTCGTGATTCATTTCCAAGCAAAGACAGGGTGGTTCAACTCGTTCCTTCCCTTGAAATGCAATCGTAGTATGACGAGGCTCGTCCTTTCCTAGCCGAAAAACTTGTGTATATTCTCCAAAATATTGTAAAGAACCAGAAACTCAACTTCCTGGTTCTTATCAACGTTCTTGTACAATTTATTGAATACCACACGGCCCTTTGAATCAACAGAAATAGGGCGTATTAAAAGGAAAGCTCGGAACACTTACCTCCATTTGTATTATCAAAAGTAGTATCCCCTGTTTGGTTGCTATCCCCGGAATTCTCACCGTCCTGTGAGCCGCTCGAATTCCCCGGTCCATCCGAACTGGGGTCTGCGGTTTGTTGACTATTGCTGGTGTGTTGGGAATCATCTTGGGTTGCATTAGAGTTGTCAGTTTGTGAATTATCAGCTTGAGAATTGTCGTTTCCTTGTTGATTGTCGTTTCCGGAGATATTGTCGACCCCCTGCTGGCCGTCCGAATTGTCACTGCTACCAGAATTTGTATTGTCGACTAGTGAGTTCTTGTCTCCTTGTTGACTTCCCGTATTTCCGAAGTTTTTTGAATTTTCTTCATCGGTTTGTGGGTTGTCCACCTGAGAGTTTTGCCCTTGCTGACCGTTTCCAGAAGCATTGTCGTTCTGTTGATTATCATTATCACCCTGATGATCCCCCGTGGAATCCCCGGACTTGTTGTCAGTTTGCTGGTCAGTTGTAGAATCACCAGAATCCTTTGACTTTCCGTCAATGGACTCTTGAGAGTCATCGTCACTTCCTTGTTGGCGATCCAAATTGCCGTTCTCTCCTCGTGAAGTTTGGTCCCCCTGTTGATTATTTGATAAACCATTCGAATCCCCATTCTCTGCTTGGTCCGTTCCCTGGTTATTGGATGAATCTCCAGCGTTGTTGTTTCCCCCTTGAGAATCGTTATTATTTTGCTGGTCATCCCCTGTGCCACTGGAATTGCTATCTCCGGATTCTGAGTTGCTCGGTTTTGGTGGATGGGTAAAGGGTTTCGCACTACTCTGGAGCTCCTTCAACCCTTTACACTTTCCTGGCTCAACATTGAAACCGATACCCAAAGTATGTCCCTCGCACACCCCATAACAACACTCTTCTTGTTTCATGCAACTAGCCCCTTCTTCGCCACACTTTATCCCTCCGCCAGCCACACATTTACCCACCAACCATAAATCCACCTTACAATTCCCAGAACAACAAGCCGAGTTTGAGAAGCAAGTTAGCCCAAGAGCCTTGCATTCTCTCGGCAAGCAATAATTCCCACCATCCACGGGCGTACATTGAAGCGCTCCATCACACTTCTTTGGATAATCTGCTCCACAATAACCTCCTACTCTGCCATCATCCTCAGCACAAATCCACACACGATCCTTCGCGTTTTCCTGGTGAAAACGACAAACCAAATCACCAGTACAATCTTGCACCCCCTTGCATTTGAATCCGCCTTCGCCTTGAGGGATCTTGCATATGCCATTTACACAGTTGTTCAGGACGCACTCTGAGTTTTTCTCGCATTTGTCTTCAGACACTCCTTTCAGTATGCAATCCTTGTTTTTATTGCAATAATATAGATCATCAGAACAAACGTTGTCGGTGGTACATTTCTTGGGAGGTTTCCAAATCGAGAAGGAAGTCGAATTTGAAGCTAAAGCAATAAGGATGAGTGTTGAGAGATGCATGATGAAGTAGCCTGGCGATTGTGAACTTGTAAACAGAAATCGTGGAAATGGAAGTGGTCTGATTTCGAATAAATGGTGTGATTCAGTGGAAACTTGTGGATTTCAGTCTCGTATTTTATTTCCATTGCCTCAAGTCAAATAGACCCTTCCTCGGCTTCATATTCATTTACTCGTCATACCTAGCACTATAAACTGATCGGGGACTAGTGCTGATTCTTTCTATTTCCGTGGTGCCACTTTGTGGGATTCAGAAATCAAAAATTGTACAAGGAAAAACAAAAGCTGGACATCTGGTGTCGATCTTTACCTAAAGGAAGAGGAGTGTCACACATGGGGAGGATAAACGTGATCTAAACTGCTGGCATTTGGGATGAAAAATGTGGCTAGAAAACGTACGAGAAGCACTGCGAAAAGAAACAAAAACACTAAATGTAAATCTTTTTCCCGAAAAGTAACTTCTCCTCATCTTTCTCCGTATATTCTTGGGCGCGTGCTCTGCTCCGGGAAATTCCCAGGTGACATCGCAGGTGTAGTTGGTACAATATCGGGTGCAGTTCCGTGCGATTGTTGTACGGAAAGAAAGGGTAGTGAGCCTCGGCACCTCGGTTTGGATTTGTCGTCTAGTGATTTTTGGATTTAGGGGAATACTGGTTTGGTAAACATTGAGGTGTTGGATGCTAAGCGAGAGTTGACGAGACAGTGAAAACAATAGAAATATTCGGGCCACAACTTTTAAATCTCACTTCAACAACTATGGTATGCTTATCGCATGGGTTTGGGTACTTTGTGATTGCAAGAATCTATTTTTAACCACGTTGTTGACTTAACCCCCTTTGCGGCTCACCAACAAAAGGAGTTGCAAGAATTTGTGACTGTAGTCCAAGGTACTTGCCAATCTAAAAAATTGCTCTAACAGTACTAGATAAATTAAGGTAGCATGAAGTTAGTTATTTCAGAATTGTGAGATGATCGAATTGATTTTTCGAATCTTGCTTGAGTAGCGGATTTGGACTCTAGACCATTTGCGAATTTATGCATCCCTTGGTGTAGTGTTGGCATTTGTGGCAGCCATGAAAGACAATGTACAAGAATACTTCAAGCCAGAACCACGCCTTTTACGCTTAGTAAATAAGTATTTGGATCTTTTTCTTCTTTCAAGCCATTCGGACAACGGAAAATTCGAACGATCCAAATACAATTACATCCCACTAACTAGGTCAATTAGAGAATGTGAAATGAGCTTTTAGAAACTTATGTAGGATATTTCTGCTTCTCACTTACTATGGAAGCGATCTTTCTAAATAATCAAATGAGGCATTTCCAAGTGATCAAATGAGGCAGCCCTAGCTCAGCTTTGACATCTCGAGCCCATAGGAATTGCTAATCATTCACCAACAACTCCCAACTTGACAACTAAACTTAAATTTTCCCTCCCCAAAGGGTGAACTCAAAATCCGACGACGAAACCTCTCTCTTCAATATTATGTTTCAAATATACTTCTTCCATTCACAAATACTTCTTGACCGACCCTAAAACCTCTATCTCAACCCTCCCTCCCATAAAAGCAAAAATCCCAAAAACCCAAAAACGCAAGAACACCCACACACTCACAGTGAGACCACTGTATCACCATATAGACACGGATTTCAACTTCTTAACCCTTCCACCTCATCACGAAACTTTCCGATGTAGTGTCACCTCCCGCAAATAACCACACGACCTACATCCCCCCATTCTCAGCCTTACAAGCAACTTGGCCGTATGAAACAAATCTCTACCTAAATACCCCTCTTACCGAGCCCAAAATTTGGTAACGAACTTGATTGGAGAACCTCGCACATCACGGTAAGAAAACAACATCCTAACAAAAAAATGTGCGACTAGCACATGCACACATGCACACCATGGATTCAAATCCTCCGGTAGACTGTCCGGTACTGTGCGAATAAAAGGCTCCTGCATTCCGTATTCCGAATTGGTGTGGTTGAACAACCTTCATCCCTTCTCTTGGGTGAAAATCGCATGAAAAGAAGGACTGTCAGATATGGTATTGTATTGTAAGACGCACCCATCCAGCGGCAACATCGTGTCACACAGCCATCATCACCCTTCGGCAAAGGAAGCGATTGGGCTCCCTTCCCCCCTCCATCCTGCCAATTTGCACGTCCAAATTCGTTACCACGTCTCAACTTCCCCATCCCCCTCTTACACACTCAGCTTATTGGTTAAAAGTACACATCTCTTCCCCAATCGGTAACTTGCGGTAGGCACGTCAGGACATCCTCATGCAAGCCATGCATTGACGACCCACCTCGGGTTACATCGCAGGGTTGGAAGCCCCTGCAACAAAGCCTTGGAAGTTCTTCAACACCTTTCGTCGTACAGATGCTACGCCGTACGGAGGAGAATCTGGGGTTCTGGAGTACCTCCGTCACTTTACGGTCTTTACCCCGTTTCTCCGGACTCTACTTGAATCGACACCCAGGCCAAAGGAAGGTTTTGTGTAGTACAGAAGTTGATCGATATACTAAATTATACAGTTACAACAGGAGAAACATATCGTTATCCTCCCAGCCATTTCCTCCCATCCTTCCATAGGTAATTACTCCAAAGCAGAAGTGCCAAACCAAACCAAAAAAAGACACAAACCAAGACACCTATTTTACCCCATGACCTTCCTTCCCTTCGCCCCAAAGCCCTCAGGCCTCATTCCCAAACAGTACAAATCCTAAACCCCGAAGTTTTCACACATCCAAACTCGACCAGCCGAGCCATCCGGTGACATCAGCATCAGCCCATGTTTCCAAGCTTATGGACGGAAAAAGGTCTTCCCATCACGGTCAACACCATTTTGTTGCACGCTAATTCCAACAGATGTAGTGACAACAATACTATTCTCCCCCTTCTCGATATCTTCTCTCCATGGTGGAAATCCTTGTGAAGCCGTTGAGGAACTGGGGCTAGTGACGACTTTAGAGGGTGGTCGTGGTGCGCTACTTCCAGTAGGAGAGAACATTTCGACGTTGGTTGCGTTTGAGCCGCCTTGGGCGTAAGCCCTTGAGCCTGTATCGATTGTTCGCTCGTATCCTCGGCGTGAGGTGGAGGTAAAGAGATTGGGGAAGACCTTTGCGACGACGGGACGGATGGTTTGGAGAGAGGCGCAGATGATTCCCGTGTTGATCTCTATGGTTGACCACATGCCGCTGTTGATGTTTTTGACTGGGCGTAATCGTTAGGATGAATATCTCGAGTAATTTGTTCAGGGGGTAGACTTACGAATCAGATCATCTGCCGTCGAGGCCGCATAAAGACTCTGTAGTCGAAGGATACTGACCAAGCACGCGCTGTGAAATGTTAGCGAGTCTGTTCTTGTTCAGGAGATGATTTACCTTACAATCCTCCAAGTGCGAAAATACCCATCAGCAGGATTTTCTGATTCTTTGGTATTACCAACTTCAATAGAACCGGTATTGGCAGAGCCAGTAAGACAATATCGGTAAATATCGAGAAAGACGCGTTGAAGAACCAGAGAAATCTTTTGTCCACGCAATGGCCATTCGTGATTGTAAGATCCCAGAAGGCCGAAACAGGAGAACAGGCGAAGATGGAGATTCCCAAGGACTCTATTCCAAAGCCAATAACAAGCGCCATGGAAATCCAGCAGTAATATCTGATTCTCCCGGTTGTGAATACCCTCATGTATTGGAGCACGATTGCGAATTTCGTGAGTGTAAGAGAGATGTTGTAGAAAATAATAGCAACAAATAGACTCTAACACAGAAATTGTTAGTCTAGAAGTATTAGAATGGATTTACATCAACTTGCCTTCAAGAACTCCTCTTTATCTTCCAGTGACAGTGTTGGACTAGGCTTCCCTAAACCATATCTTGCTTCTACAATTTATGAAATCAGTAAAAGTCTTTGAAGTCTAAGGGATGATAAGCAACACACCTCGAATAGTTGCCGCCAGCACACCGAGGGAGCAGATCTAGATGACAGTATTAGTATCAATTTCTCGAGTCTGCCAATGCTAATTCACCATAGACGCAACAATAGCAACCTCATCGCGCCTTCCGACTTTAGTGAAGCCGAATCTTGCCACCAATCTCACCCCAACAAAGAATATGGCGAAGAAAGTGAAAACGGTTGAGACCGCAACGACTTTCACAGCCCCTGATGATAGTGTAGAACTCATGAAGGATCCGTTACTTGGTAATACTTTTGCTGTAGAGCTCTATCCTCCTAGCCAAGTGGAGAAGGATGCTAGCGGTATCATATATGTGGAGCTAAGCTGATCATTCTCTGAACTTACCAATTCTACGGTAGTACGTAGAACAGGGTCAGTGCAAAGTCTGGCATGGAAGACACACTCCGAGTCCATCAAAATGTCGACACGGGTGAGAGGGAAACAACCGAATGAACCCTGACAGCTCACACTTCGTAGGGATTTCATCCTGGTTCAGAGACCAGTTTCGTCAGTGTAACCCCTGGCGATTTTCAACGGGCAAGCACCTTCAGTTACACGAACCCACACATATTACGATTTTGACACTCATGCTTTACCGTGTATTAATAGTCCGTGATTTTTGCATGGGCGAATTTGACGAGCAACAAGCTACAATAGGCCTAGGGGGTGTCAAATATTCGGGGGGATGGAAGCAAATAGCGGTTCGGGAGTCTTCCGACAGCCGATGTAGAAGTACAGCTGCACCATTCAGGCACAGCATCCTAAGAACAATACATAAGCTGGTGCAGATGCACATGTTGTGGAGGGACAAAGCGTTTCAAGATTGTGGTTGATTTGCTCTGGTATCGCGAGTCGAGCACTCGCAATCGATCCGATTATTCGTAGACATTTCGGTTGTCACTCAAAATACAACCAAAATCTGTTGAAAATCCCCGTTAGCAGAACACTTTCAGAAAGCGCGAGAACAACTAGTATTCCAACATGTTGTGAGAAGATTACAGAACAGCATGCTCCGCATAGATCAAAATTGAATAGTAAATGGGATTGTTTGCATGAGGCACAGAATGTTGGTCAATCAAAGCTCGATTCCAGAATCAGACGACCTGGATTTAGACAAGCCAGTCACCCGTGAGGAGAAGAACGACGGGTAGATTTTCGTAATCGGTGGTATTCCCATTGGCCAACAAGAACAAGAGGCATACTCATGATTGTATATCCGAACTCGAGTAAATAGTTCGTATATTGCAAATAAACCTCAGACTTAGAAAATCACCACAGTAGCAAGAACAATTCATTGTCTCCATCATCCTAGCCTCGACTGTGCAGCAATACACCGCACATTCGATTGCGCCAGAAAGAACTGAAGAGTCCAGTGATTGAGGGTTACTGCAAGCTGCTACAAGGGGCAGTACTTGATTTTCTTGCAGCGAACCTGGTCAAAATGTAACTGTATCATCTCTTGCATGCTGAACAATTGCTGATGCTGCATATACGCAAAGTATCTCACAAACTTCCGCTGACTTGGGCTCTTGCAGATATAAAATATACGTGAGGAAGGTGATATCGCCTGCCCTTTCCCTTGCGAAGAAGATACCAACTTTACTTGTAAATGGGTAGCTATGCTGCAATTGCGAGGCTTCGGTAAAGAATTTGAAGATAGAAAAGTTAGGAAAGACGATCCGCGAAGGAAGCTGACAAGAACTTGATCGCGACAAATGTCATCATACTGTAAGCAACAGAGAAAATAGCAATAGGTAGAAAAGCAGGGGCAGGATAGGAATAGCGAAGCACCGTGAGATGTGGCCGTCAACTTTGGCTTCCTAGATGATTGGCTACCTCTGATAGAGGTTGGTTGTCTTGGTGGAAATCGACGAGATCTGGGGGCAGAAACAGAGGACCGAGTAGATGGTATTGACGAAGTTGCTAATACTGTTGAAGGTGTAGATGTTTAGAAGAAGGGAAGTGACGTTGGATGAATAAAGATGCTGTACCTACTCCACTCCATCAAGGTGCGACTGCCTGGGAAAATGCCGACGGCTTCCCCACCCGAACTGCCGTCAGAAACCACTTAACGCGTCGTCGCGTTCCCCCTGAACCCTCACCGTACAACCAGCGATGAAATGGCCACCATAAAAGCAATTGAAGGCCGGACAGTTCACCAGATCCAGTCCGGCCAGGTCATCGTTGACCTCTGTTCCGTCGTCAAAGAGCTGGTAGAGAATAGTCTCGATGCCGGCGCAACAAGCATTGGTAGGCGCTCTATCAACAGCTTCATACGAGCTTGACCAGAAACATGACACCTGCTAATCGTTCTCTGCAGATGTCCGCTTCAAGAATCAAGGGCTGGACTCAATAGAAGTACAGGATAATGGCGATGGTATTTCACCCCAAAATTACCAGACGCTGGCTCTCAAACACCACACCTCGAAACTCTCTACATATTCCGACCTCACGACTTTGCAGACATTTGGCTTCCGCGGTGAAGCGTTGTCCTCCTTGTGCGCCCTCTCCCAATTCTCTGTGACGACATGCCGAGCGGAAGATGCTCCAAAGGGAACCAAGTTGGAATTCGAGATTTCCGGGAAACTGAAAGGCACAAGCGTGGTAGCAGCGCAGAAGGGCACAACAGTCTCCGTGGAGAACCTCTTCAACAACCTTCCAGTCAGACGACGAGAGTTAGAGCGAAATATAAAGCGGGAATGGAATCGGGTGGTAGGGGTTCTGGGTCAATACGCTTGCATTCAAACCGGCATCAAGTTCTCTGTCTCCCAGCAAGCTGGAAAGGGCAAAAAGACCACTTTATTTTCTACCAAGGGAAACAAAACTACCCGAGAGAATATTGTAAATGTGTTTGGTGCAAAGACCCTCACAGCGTTGGTTCCCTTGGATCTAAATTTGGAGTTGGAGGCAACAAGCGCACCTGGCCAGAGATGGAGTACACAAGAAGATGGAGGGAATAAGAATATTCAAATAATTGGTCACATATCACGTCCAGCATCTGGGGAAGGCAGGCAAACTCCAGATAGGCAGATGTTCTTCGTCAACGCCAGACCATGTGGGTTACCGCAGGTGGCCAAGGCATTCAACGAGGTATACAAGTCGTATAATGCCTCCCAATCTCCTTTCATATTTGCCAACATTGAACTCGATACACATTTATATGATGTTAACGTCAGTCCCGACAAGAGGACCATTTTACTGCATGATCAAACTCGCATGTTGGAGAATTTGAAAGAGGCTCTTGTTGTACTCTTCGATTCGCAAGATTACACTGTACCTATTTCACGGCTGCCAGTTCAGAAGCAGCCTTCATACAAACAATTGACAATTAGTCGTGAACCCTCACTTGCTACGGCATCCCCCAGGAATACACCAAGCTTAAGAGGTGCTCCATCAGAATCTAGTGAAAGGGGAGATCCCGTTGAAAGGGAGCCAAGTACCGATGACGAGGAAGAAAGCCAACCTCGCTCAAAATCTGGCAATTCAGCTGTTTCTCGAAACTCCATGGATCGAAATGGAGCGGCAGTCAGTCTTATTTCCAATAGGGCTGCCAGGGGAGCGGAGGAAAGAAGTGAACCGAAAATGCCACCACCCCCAAAGATTACAGGTGACCCTACAGCACTATCTCGGGAAAAGCAGAGGCTAGTTGAAAAGCTAGCAAAGAAACGACAAGAGCCAGAGGAAGGGGACTCTCCTGAAGGTCCTGTTGGAGGTCCTGCCAGTTCTATTTCTACGATCCAATCTTCTCTTACTCCTGCAACATTCCATCTTCCGATTCCGGTTGCAGATTTCAACGCCCGACTTGCTGGATTGGAAAGACCTAAGGGTGCTTTGGTCGAGGAAGACTCCAGCAAAACAGACGATGAGCCCCCCATACCTGTGCTCCAATCACCTTCTAAAGAATCACCTCCTTTGGCAAGTATATTTTCAATTCCCCCGAGGTCCAAACGAGGTCCTGCTGAAATAGCGACAATAACCATCGGTCATCATACTACCACAAGTCCCATTGGGACCCCAAGTCACAAAATAGACTGTAGGCCTAGCATCACCAGTGTCTCACGTCGCTCTCGTATCGCTGCTCCTCGCCGTCCTTCAGATGCTCCACTACCCTCTTTTAGAAGTCGTCTATCACAACGGTTTGCTGCTCCAGGAACACAACAGCAACGATCACCGTCTGCCGAGGATGAAATTGAGGACGAAATTGAGGACGATGATCAAGAAGTTGCAGAATCTCCAAGTGGGGCAGCAGCAAGTCCTTCGGCAAACTCAGAAGAAGAAGCCAATGAAACGATGGCTTCAATAGATCCGGAACCAGAAGATGGAGACCTAGGCATGGAGTTAGACGGCAACGCTATAGAGGCGGATGATGATAACGTCTCCTACATCGACGAGGCTGAAAAGAAAGCCCGCGAAGACGCCAAAGTCCAGAGAATGATCAAAGCAGTAGAAGAAGACTTCATCCAACCCTCCCAAGAAAACATCCTTCGCACAAAAAACCTCATAAAGGGCTCGTCGAAAAAGAAAGACAGCACCATAAATCTAATCAAACCCCTCTCCACATCCTTCTCCTCAATCATCCAACAACTCGAGTCTCTCAACCTACTTTTGAACTCCTACAACTCCACCAAACCTCTAAAAACCGAAGACGCTCCACTAGACTCGACACAAGCGGAAGAACAGCTGTCGCTAACAATCTCGAAACCAGATTTCGCGCGGATGAAAATTTGCGGTCAATTTAATCTCGGTTTCATCCTCGCCTCGAGAGTGTCTTCTTTGCAACCTAAGGAAGGTGCTCTTCACGCCGACGACCTGTTCATAATAGACCAACATGCTTCGGATGAGAAATACAATTTTGAGAGGTTACAGAGTACAACGATCGTTCAATCTCAACCTCTCGTTCAACCTAAGGTTCTCGATCTTACTGCTATGGAAGAAGAAATCGTCCTGGAAAACTTGAAAGTCCTCGAAACAAACGGCTTCCTAATATCCTTCGACCACTCGGAAAATTCCGTAGTAGGAAATCGTTGTTCTCTCCTTGCTCTTCCGCTTTCACGAGAAACGACATTCTCTCTGACCGATTTGGAAGAACTTATTTCTCTTCTCACTGAAACGCCTACTTCGAGTTCTGGGAATAACATTCCTCGACCGAGTAAAGTGAGGAAAATGTTTGCTATGAGAGCTTGTCGGAGTAGCATCATGATAGGGAAAACTCTGGGTAAGAAACAAATGGAGAATGTTGTGCGGCATATGGGGGAACTTGATAAACCTTGGAACTGTCCGCATGGAAGACCTACTATGAGACATCTTTGTGGGTTGGGGGTTTGGGATGAGTTGGGGTGGAAGGAGGGGGATGTGGGGGAGGTGAAGTCTGAGCCTACGGATTGGGCGGGCTATGTGAGAGCTGCGAGGGGACAGGATTCTGATGCGGGGTCATCTACGGGGGAGCAAGGGGAGTTTGAAGGAGAAGAGGGCTTTGAGGATGGGGCTGAGGAAGAAGATGAGTTGTTTGTGCGAGATGATGAAGTAGGGGAAGAAGAGAATTTGGAAGAAAGCTTTTGAAAGTCAAAGACGAACATAGTATTCTCAATTGTCTGTCTCTCTTGAGATAATGTACAGAAAACCCAAACCCTCCCATAGAACCATTTGCAAGTCATTTCCCAAACACAAAAGCATATCCAAACTCTGCATTCCCAAGACGCCGGGAAAATCCGAAGTTCCAAAACACGAAAAACAAAGAACCAATAAACACTATTTACGTCCCCGTAACTTTTCGGAATCTGGTATTCCATCCATTTGCACTTCCTCCCAGGCCTTCTTCGGCAATTTTGCCACTCGCGTCTCGGGGTCTGAATTTGCCTTTCTGATTCAAGAAGTCGTTTCCGGATGATGCTTGTCTGTTATTTGTTCCAACCATCACAGGTGGTGTAGCAGGCTTGAGATCCCCGTAATACTTCGCCTTGAAATTGTTGGTTAGTGGATCTGCCCTCATCTCGTCTCTTTCAGCAGACATATCCGCAATATCGCCAGTTCTAACCGTGCTAACAGGCGAAACGGGAGAGTGGTTTCCGGGATTGTAGGAGTTGTATTTGTGACGTGGGGTAGGTGGGTTTGAAGCCAAGGGATTGCTGTGGAGGGATGAGATATCATCTGAGTCGTCGAAACGGTTGGGTACGGGTTGGTATTTTCCCTTTTTGGGGGACTCGCTACGATTTCTTTTGCCGAGGGAATCGGATACATACCATCCTTGTGACATATTTCCTGATTTTCTATTTGATCGTTGAGGGGAGCCGTTTTCTGAGAGGGGAACTTCTTGGTAGGACTGTCGTTTTGGCGGTGTGGATGGAGGGGCGCCAGAGTACATCGAGCTTCGCTTGATGTCCATGTTAGATGAGGCACCGGAGTTGCGGAGGGCTTGGTATTGACGACTTGGAAGATCGATTCGTGAGTCTCGCGATCCTGGGGGCGTGGATTTGTAGGTTGAGAATGAGTCTGTGGATTGGGTTCTGGTGTGGAAGAAGGGGATTGTTGGGGGTCGGGAGAGGTCTTCGTAGGCGGCTCCGGAGCTGCGCTTTCCTCCATCCATCGCGTTCGAGAGACGCTTTTCGGACATGGTTGTTGCTGTTGACATTCTGTTTCCTGAGACTGTAGACTCGGTGTAGATTGATGATTTGTTGCGCTTGTGTCGAGAAATTCTAGATGTTAAGTTGTCCTCTAGAGGATTCATGTCTGGTGGTAGATTTGAGATTTTTCTGAATGTGACGGCGAGATATAATCCAATGGCCAAAGACACGACATGTAATCCTCCACCAGATGTTGCAATTAGGAAGACTATCTTCGAGAATGTAAGTGTGAGCAATTGGTCTGACAAAATGATCGTCCATGTTCCCATTGTAGTTTGGTGGTTATATGCTACGAGAGCGCTGAAAGCGTAAAATGGTATTATAGATACGTCGAAGAGAGATGCAAATATCATGTAACTGGCAGATGAGGCTGGTGTTCGACCCGAAGACTTTCGTGCAAGGTGATAAATTCCGTAGACGGTGTGAAGAATGGCAACGCCGGGCTAGAGAACCAGTGTTAGTGATTGCCTCCTCCAGTACCAATTCTCTTCATGAACTTACAGCAATGCGCATAATCCATCCAGTAGCCACATCCATGCCTCTAATCATAATCATGAAAGCCAACAAGACTCCGGCGCACAAGACTTGAAGACATCTCAGAACCAGCTGGATAATCCTCATCCACTTTACCCACACCTTGACTGAGGGGTTCATAAGTTTCGGATTCGTGTTTCCATAGGGAAGTATTAAGAAGGAACTAATTACCTCAATCAGTATAAATTATTAATTGAGGGGTAAAATGAAGAACGTACTCAGGATGTTGATTGAAAGATACCAAAGGCCCCTCTTGTTTCTTGCGCGGGGGTTTGGGAGTTTGACTCGCCCGAGTTACTGCCTTGGGATCGAATTGTTTGTAGGGACTCTTGGGACCTTCTGTTTTGATGGCATCGTAAAGGTAGGGAGGTTGGGCACCCATTATTTCAAAGAGAGACAATTGACTGGAATGAACAATGGACAAACAGATTGCGACCTGGAATGTGGTCAGAATATGACGAGGGGGCAGGGTATCCAAGCGCAGCAGGGAAGCGGAGACAAAGTAAACATCGACCCGCAGGCCGTTGTTAGGGGGCAACGCCCCACTATATTTCGAGAAAGCTTGTGCAACTCCAGATAGCCGCGCTAGTTTTTTTAGCCGATGTTCTTTCGGGGAGTATCAACCAGCCAGACAGCTTCACCATCTCGACCACCGAACCCCCGCTACTGATTCGACTGGACCTAGAATACAGGAGGAAGGACAATCAATCGAACTAACAAGACACCCACTCCATCACCAAATCCAACCCTCAAAATGGCAGGCGGTCGCATGAAATACCGCCATCTCAACCGCTCCTCAGCCCACCGGCAAGCCCTCCTCCGAAATCTAGTAACCTCCCTCTTCAAACTCGAATCCATATCCACAACCTGGCATAAAGCAAAGGAAGCCCAGCGCCTAGCAGAGAAACTCATCACGCTAGGGAAGAAGAACACAGAAGCCAGCAAGAGAAGAGCGACGGAGATCTTTTATGTAAACCCCCCCTTTCCCCCCTCAGAACACGATTGAAAGAGGAATTGAAAACTGATTTGATTGCAGACACCACACGAATTAGTCCCCAAACTCTTCGGTCCCCTCCGTGAACGATATGCCACCCGTCCAGGAGGCTACACCCGCGTCCTCCGCATCGAGCCCCAAAAACCAGATATGGCTGCCTCAGCAATCCTCGAATTAGTCGATGGCCCAAAAGATATCCGCTTCGCCATGACAGCGCGGACAATCGCACGAGAGCGCGGGGAAGGCAAAGAACTCAACGAGATGACGGCGCGGAATTTCGACAAGGTGACGAGATTTAGACCCGGTGGAGAAAAGGAGTTAGAGGAGATGGTTGAGACGATGGCAGATCTAGAGGTTACGGAGAGAGATAATGCTGCGAGTACGGAGAAGAGATGGGGTGGAAATGTATAAGATGTATAAAAAAGGAAAAGGGGGGGGGTGTATGAGTGTAAAGATACATGAGTTGCGTGTGTTAGTAGCATTGCATATTGAGGCGTTTTCTGGGTTTTCAACAATTGTAATTATGGAACCGCCTATGTCATATTTTTTTTCTACAGGAAGTCGAAGGTATCCCCTTTATCTCTGATCATTTTAGCCACCCTTTCTGTTCCGACGATTCTCTCCAATTTCAGTACATCCCATTTGGAGAAGATAGCTCTCACGGTCCCCTCTCCGGGAGACAATTTTCCCTCTTGTACACTCCTCCCTAAATACCCGGCAACCATCTCATTGTAAAGGATTGGGTTGTCTGGTAACCCGTACATAATGACCTTTTTCACACCCCGCAGTTGGTATCTTCTGAAATGATGTGCTCGCTCGGTATAAAGCAATACACTATGTCGACCACTAAAGAAATGTGACCTCGCTCTTGCAACATCCCGAACACTAGTGTATTCGGAAATACTTCCAAAGGGCAGAGTGCTAGTTGACGGAGATGACAAGAAATAGTTTCTCACCCTGACGAAGTCTAGATAGGATGGAATGAAAATGACCGTGCCCGCTGTGTCCTTGGCTCTTCGCGTCAAAGCTGGAATGGTGACGGTTGTGAAGTAGGTAAAGCGAGCATCTGGGTCGTCGGCAAAGGAAGGTGATTCCAGTCGAGAAAAGGTTTGCTTGACCTTTAATCCCAACTCTTGGATTGCGCCGTTGTAGTTATCGCTAATCTTGATCTTACCAGCCCAATTCTTGGACTGGTTGAAGAATAAAGTATTGAGCTCCGGTGTGTTGAAGGCAGCCAAGGCAATAACTTGACGAAAGTATTGAGCGTTGTTATCCAAATACCAACTTCGAACACGACTAAAGTCACAACCATGAGCTTCTTTTGGTTGGAGATTCAGGTGTTCGAAAATGTATTCCACATGCTCCCAATTTTGCTGGAGTAATGCGTCCGCCTGGTCAACTATGACCATTTCTATCGAACTCAAAAAGTCCGAATCTCCTTTCTTGTCTTCCTTTCCTTCTAAAGCCATTCGTAATCCCAAGGGACTGGAAAAGATGATATCCGAGTTGTAGAATTGAGAAAAGTACTTGATTGTTTTTCGAGTAAATTTCAGGCCAAGTCGAAACATGTCATCGTCATTTCCACCAAAGAGTTCTCTGAAGTCGCTTGGCTTTTCAGTGGAGAATTTCTCGTCTTTCTCAACATATGAGTCCTCGAATCGTTTTCGGTTTTCTTGCTGTTCTGGTTCGCATAAAGATGTGATTGTGTTTACCATTCTAACACAAGACTCACGAGTAGGTAGGATCATAAGAATCTTCGGTCGAGTGAAGCCTTGATCTCGTAGTTCAAGGTCTTCGTTTCCTTCTTTGGACAAACGTGCATTATTCTTTATTACACGATCTCGGGTTCTATTTAGGTTAGTTTGGTTTTTATATAATTCGGGGAAAGGACTAACTTGAAAACATGATTAACAGCGTGTAAGCAGGCCAGACGCCGTAGATTTTCCGAATTGGAAGGCTTTCGTTCACAGTATAGTATATCCTGATATCCAAACATATGCGTTGCAATAGTCTTCTCTAAATTATCGAAAGTAGGTCGTTGCTTAGATATAACGCCAGTCAATTTCTGCTTTAACTTCAAGTCGCTGTGGCTGGAGATTGAACTTGGTGTGGCCACACTTGAATCAACCGTATCAGTTGTGGGAACACATATGACTGCCTTTCCAACATTGGGTAAAATAGATTTCTCCGTTTCCCATTTTTTCCCCTGTATTGCTTGAAGTCGTTGACTCAAAACATTGTTGTCCGGATCCGCGAAATGCGCCTCGAAGGGATCCGAAGCATCTTCTTCCTCATCGTCGTCGTCATCGTTCAGTAAACCGTCCGTTGCAACATCTGGTCCCTCTTCTTCCTCTTCTACCTCGTCGGCATCCTCCACAATTTCGTCTGACTCCTCCTCAGCATCCTCCTTTACTTCCTCGACTTTTGTTACCGGCGCATGATCCAACTTTCTCCTTTTCGCTTGGGGTCCCGCGTCGGCTGTGAGACTCTGTATCAGAGCAGAATATGGGCGCACAG
Organism: Hymenoscyphus fructigenus; assembly: GCA_001414455.1. Lineage (NCBI taxonomy): Eukaryota > Fungi > Ascomycota > Leotiomycetes > Helotiales > Helotiaceae > Hymenoscyphus > Hymenoscyphus fructigenus. Next base: position 243,649 of record LKUV01000081.1, on the reverse strand, counting down.
TTGGTAATGGCTCGTCGTCTGAATCGGAGGATTCTTCTTCGCTGGATGGAGCTTCGTCCTCCTCCTCGGATGCGCTTTCTGACTCTGACCTCTGATTTTCTTCCTCTTCTTTCTGCTGGGCTAATCTTGCACTGTCAAAAACAGGTCTCTTCCCCCCTCTGCCTCTAGGTCCACCACGGCCTCTATCCCCTCCACCACGACTTCCTCGAGAAAAACCACCTCGAGATGTGCCGCCTCTAGAACCTCCGCCTCGCCCACGAGAGAATCCCCCAGAACTTCCTCTCCCTCGGGATCCACCTCTGCTGCCTCCTCTGCCTGCGGTAAATGCCATTGAGTGATGTTGCGGGGTTGTAGGTAATTGAACAGTAAGTAAGCTCTGCCAGAAAAAAATGTCAAAATATCCGGCTTATCGGAGCCTATCTTAACGCCGATGGATCCACTTCACTGACGTGAAGCCAAAATGGAGCTTGGATAGCTTCAACTCTTGACAAAACAACCTAACGATGGAGCGCAACAAATTCTGGATATGCACACGATGTGTGAGGTCCTTGACACCGCGGGCGTCGTTACTCCCTCGGAAATTCCATACCTCTATACGCCAACGATCACCCCTCGTCGCTACTCAAAATGCTCGACCATTTCGCATGGCCGTCATCGGGTCCGGACCCGCCGGTTTTTATACCTCCAAAAAGGTCATGTCCAACATTGAGAATTCAGTGGTGGATATGTATGAACAGTTGCCCGTACCCTTTGGCTTAGTTCGTTTTGGTGTTGCCCCAGATCATCCCGATGTAAAGGTATTGTTCCCCCAACTCCAGCCTCTCTAAAGTCATAGCTAACATTGGACTATAGAACTGCCAAAACATATTTGAAGAAGTCGCCGAGTCACCAAGATTCAATTTTTTTGGAAACATATCAATTGGAAAACAAGAAGGAGCATTGCCTCTGGAAACATTGCTGCCACATTACGATGTCATTTTGTTTGCATATGGGGCTTCTCGCGATAGAGCGTTGAATATTCCAGGAGAGGATGCGTTGAAGGGGATATATTCAGCTCGTGCCTTTGTTGGATGGTATAATGGATTGCCAGAATATGCCGACCTAGCGCCAGATCTTACGCTTGGTGAGGAAGCCATCGTGGTTGGAAACGGGAATGTAGCCATGGACGTGGTTCGTATCCTGCTCCAGGATATCGATATACTACGCAAGACCGACATTACCGACCACGCTATCGAGACTTTGAAGAAGAGCAAGGTCAAGAGAGTAAGAGTTGTTGGTCGAAGAGGCCCTATCCAGGTTTGTTCCTCACCTGAGACATCCTTCAAAGACTGCTGACCACATTTATTAGGCCGCTTTTGAACTTCCAGAACTTCGAGAACTGTTGAGATTGCCTTCAGTAGCTTTCCATCCCGTGGCAGAGTCTATGATGCCAGATTTATCCCTGATACCAAAAGATATCGAGCATCGACGACGACGTCGGAAGATTGAAGCTTTGAAGAAAGGTGGAGTGGCTTCTGTTTCAACTGCACCAAAATCATGGTCTCTTGACTTTTGCAAAGCACCAGTATCGGTCAACAAGAATCCGGAATATCCAGATCGCCTAGGAAGCATGTTATTCGAAAGGACAACATTAAGCACAGGTCTAACTGATCCTGATGCAAAAGCTATTGGCACTCGCCAAGTTGTCGAAATTCCTGCATCGCTAGCCTTCCGCTCAATTGGGTATAAGTCGGAAGCTCTGCCGGAATTCAAGAAACTGGGATTGCCATTTGACGTCAAGCGTGGAGTTGTTCCAAATGAAGATGGACGTCTTGTTGATCCCAGAAATGGACAATTTTTCCCTGGCATATATTGTGCAGGATGGGTAAAGAGTGGTCCTACTGGTAATATTGACAGTACCATGCGTAACGCATTTGATACCGCTGAATCAATCACCTTGGACTGGCAAAAGCCACCGGACTTGTTAAATTTTGGTAAGACTTTTGGTAAGAGTACTAGTTTGGGCTGGGAAGGTGTGAAAGATGAAGCAGACTCGAGAGGTTGTAGAAGAGTAAGTTGGGCAGATTGGAAAAGAATTGATTCTCTTGAAAAAGAGAGGGGTCAAGCGGTCGGAAAGGAACGCGAGAAGTTCACATCGATCGATGAAATGCTTGCCGTACTAGACTAGAAATGTGTTTTTACTTGAATACCATGTACATGTAGTTTTACTACTGCTTGAGCTTCTCAGTAAGCTCTGGGACTTTATCAAACAAATCTCCTACCAACCCTACATCCGCGACTTGGAATATTGGTGCATCAGCATCCTTGTTAATGGCTGCAATGACCTTGCTGTCCTTCATTCCGGCCAAATGTTGAATTGCTCCTGAAATACCTGCACAGAGATACAACTGCGGGGCAACAACCTTTCCAGTTTGACCAACTTGCAAACTGTTGTCCGCATAACCACTGTCAACAGCGGCTCTTGAAGCACCAACAGCTGCTCCCAATGCATCGGCTAATGGAAGCATGACCCGGTCGAATTCCTCTTTCGATTTCAATCCTCGGCCACCAGAGACGACTTTTCCAGCTGTAGCCAAATCAGGTCTATCTGACTTGGTCAATTCCTCTGATACCCATTCCGTAGCACATTCTGCTTTAGAATCAACGCCGTCTTCCACCGAAGCGGAACCTCCCTCTGCCTCTGCTGCTGGGAATGCAGTTCCTCTAATTGTGATTATCTTGGTATCATCCGATGATTCGACGGTGGCAATGGCATTTCCCGCATAAATAGGACGAACAAATGTTTTCTCGTCTTGGATAGCTGTGATGTCAGAGATTTGTTGGACGTCGAGTAAGGCTGCAACGCGGGGCATAAGACTCTTGCCGAATGCTGTGTGTCCTGCGATGATATGTGTGAATCCTCCCTTCTTGATATTTTCGACAAGTAACGGAGCGTAGTTTTCTGGCAATCCCTAGCAATTGGTTAGTATTACGAAGATATCAAGCTCATAGACAGAGTGGGGTACCTTGTCATAAGAAGCATTATCTACAGCAATGACCTTCTCAATCCCACCAACTTTTGCCGCTTCTTCCGCAACAGCCTTTATATTTCCTCCTGCGATGAATGCGGTGATTGATCCTCCCAATTTCTGTGCGGCTGTTACTGCACCAAGCGATCCATGGTTAAGTTTGCCATCCCTCTGTTCCAAAACTGCGAGCGAGGAGAGTAGTCGTGCAAAAGCTGATAGTGAGGCGACTGATGTTGGTTTATTCGAAGTCCTCAGCTGGGTTCTTGCCTGCCGTAGGACTGTGCTGCCTATCCTTGGAATCATCATTTTTGTGTATGTTTGAGGAAATGGTTCAAGTGAACTTCGATTTGGTGATCCCAGCATGGCTTGCTATACCGAGGTAAAGCGGGTTGTTTATTGGTGCCTCATATTAATGGTGTCAGGGTTTAAGGCACCCATGGGTCACGTGCCAAATTGTAACTTCAAATCCAAGAGGCAGGCGCGTTGATGAAGCAGTCGCGACATCCGAAAATCTATCGTCAATTCAATCAACGCGCAGCCATTCCCCTTCTATCAACGATTTTCATCAACTCCCTTCTTCAGTTACCGCACGCCTACACTCCAGCGATTAAACGCATATGCACCTCTCCTGAACCCATTTTGGGATTCTGAACATTTTGGCGCAAAAGAAGACGAGTTCCGCCAACAGAACACTTTTTGCGACAATACTGATTCCTTAATATCACGACCCTTACGAAATGGAGGACGATTCTTTAAACTTTGGCTCGGAAGCCGCTGGTGCCACGCCTGGTAGCAATTCCATATTGGCGCAGCCCCCGCTACAGGGAGAGACCGCTTCACCAGCAGTTGGAGGGGGCCAAGCTGAAGGTATTTCCTGAATCTACTCTTTTGCTATTTACTTCATATTTACTAACATCTTCTAGCTGCTGATATAACTATGACTGAAGGAGACGCTGATAAGTCATCGGCCTTTGCCATAAAAAACCACAGCTCCGGCTCGACGCCTGCCGTCGTTTCTGACAACCCCCTCGATGCGCCAAGTGCACCTCCTCGAAATGGAGACGCACCAAAAGACGAAGAAATGGCAGATGTGAAGGAGGGGGAGCAAGCAGTAGTTGGAACGACAGAAGAGCAAGTCGAGAAGACCAAGGCCTCGATCGAATCGCAAGCCCGAGAACATCTCATTTCCCAGACACACTCGATAGTTCTTCCAAGTTACTCTACATGGTTTGACATGCATACCATCAACAATATTGAGAAGAAGGGATTGCCAGAGTTCTTTAATAGCAGAAATCGAAGCAAGACGCCAGCTATATACAAGGATTATCGCGATTTCATGATCAACACATACCGACTCAATCCTATTGAATATCTGACTGTTACAGCATGTAGAAGAAATTTGGCTGGTGATGTGTGTGCCATAATGCGGGTTCACTCTTTCCTGGAACAGTGGGGTATCATAAACTACCAGGTAAATACCAATCATATCTTCAAGACGACGTTACTGATAAATGCGCAGGTCGACGCCGAGTCACGACCGTCAAACGTTGGACCACCCTTTACAGGCCATTTCAAGGTTATATGTGATACTCCTCGTGGTTTACAGCCTTGGCAACCTGCCACAGACTCGCATGTCATCGAGGGGAAGAAACACGCAGATACTGATGCGAAGGCTGTAGCAGGTTCAGCAGCAAAGGCAGACATGAACTTGGAAATTGGACGAAACATATATGAACCCACGGCGAAGGAGACCAAGCTTGGTGGTAAATCATCAGAAAAGCAAGCCAATGGCGATGCTCCAGCAACAAATGGAACTTCTGATCCCCAAGCGGCTATCGAAGATGCTATCAAGCAACCAATCTCGAAGATCAACTGCTTTACCTGTGGGATTGATTGTACTCGTGTCCATTATCACAATGCACATGAGAATTCGAACGCGACCACTGCCAGTAGAGTTCAACACAACTTGTGTGCAAACTGTTATACCGATGGAAGAATACCCATCAACCACCAGCAAATGCATTACGTCAAAGTCGAGAACCCAACATACTCTGCTATCCCTGATCGCGAGGCTCCTTGGGATGATGGTGAGATTCTTCGTCTTCTGGAGGCTTTGGAGCGATACGACGAGGACTGGACTGAGATTGCTGAGCATGTTCGTACACGCACCAAGGAGGAGTGTGTAGTACAATTCTTGCAATTGGAGATTGTAGACAAGTTCATCGACACAGAACCCGTAAACAGATCTACTGGAGTCAGCATGCTCGGGTCACAGGAAGGTCACTTACCATTCAGTCAAGCTGACAACCCAGTCATGTCTGTTATCGGCTTCCTTGCTGGTCTTACTGAACCAAGTGTTACGGCAGCTGCAGCTGGTCAGAGTGTGGATGCGTTGAAGAAGAGCCTCCGCAACCAGCTCGAACATCCAAAATCCGACAAAGGGAAAGGAAAGGAGACCTCGGATTCAATGGAGATTGACGTTCAACAAGAGACTACGACTACTACGACCACTACGACTACCACCACAAGTTCTCTGAGCGCTCTAGCTACCGTCCCGCTCGCTACAGTTGCCGCCCGAGCCGGTGGCCTCGCTTCTCACGAGGAGCGAGAGATGACTCGTCTCGTATCTTCAGCCGTCAACTCGACATTAATGAAGATGGACTTGAAGCTCAAGCAATTCAACGAAATGGAGCAACTGCTTCAAGCCGAGCGTCGGGAGCTAGAGCGAGGTCGTCAAGCCCTATTTGCTGACCGCCTAGCATTCCGAAAACGCGTGCATGCTGTGCAAGAGGGGCTCAAGGCGGCGGCTTCCACTAGTGGGAATGAGGGTATCGCGATGGCGCAGAATGTGATGATTGGCACGGATAGATTGAGTTTCCAGACGGGACAGCCGGTAATGGGAAGTTTACAGCCTCCGAGTGCGGACCCGGGCGCAAAAGTTAAGAGTTATGATGTTTGAGCTGGTGGGTGTTGGGTTGTGTGCTACTTGGCGAGGCTCTAGGTTGGGAAAGCCTGTGTGTAATTCAAGGCGTAATTTGGGAAGGGTTGAATATTGAGGGTCAAATCAAATGAAAGAAAGAGGTATTGTGTGTGTTGGTACCAGAAAAGGCCTTATTATGTAGATTGGAGGTTGACTTTCTGGGAGTTTTTTGATGACCTTCCTTTTTCCTAGGGGATTTTTCGAGCTCTCTCTTTTCTCTTTGTATTGATAGGAATTCAAGATTAGTTGAGAATGTGTTTTTTGCTGCTAAGTTGATTCGTTTAGTGAAACCTGTTCTGATTAGGTTCTCGTTTATGATTTCTACGATGGGCTCAATAATTATAAAAGAACCCGTCTCTTGATTGCGTTCAATACAGCTACAAATTAAAGTTACATCGCTCGCTGTATCCTCTTGAGGTGGATTCGTGGTCCACAAGGTACGAAATCAAAACGTATGGCTGGTGGGATCTTCAGAGAGGGAAAATGAGAGCTCTTGTTAATCCGCGTTCTGCCATGAAAAGATGCTATCGTGGAGAAGGTACTGACTGTACTTGCTGTCGATTGTTTTGCTGTTGTCGAATATGATTTACTGTACATTGCCCGAGCTTGTAGGAGGAGAAATTATTGAGGGGGTGGTTTTCTTGTATAAACTGCAGTATACAGGATGAGAGAAGCTCTAAGCTCTGACCTCTGACCTCAATTCCCAATGAGCTCGCGAACACGAGTAAGATTGTGTTCAACAAAATTCTTGGTAGCTAGACTCGGCTCTAAAACTCGTTCTGTGCATTGGTTATAATATGACGTAGGGATGAAGTATGACAGCGTGGCTAAGCTGTTGTTAGAAAACTTGCCACTTACTTACCTAGAGATGGAGGTGGAGAGGTAACGGATAATTATGTCAGTTGTGATGTGCTTAAATGATGGTTATCACATCACACAAGCTCGGTAAGCTACAGAAGGACCGTTTGCGAAGATTATGAAAGTTGACACAATAAGGGAGTTTATTCATTATGCGGGAGAAATTGAAGACGGGAAATTGGTACTTTGCAGCTTTATTTAACTTCATCAAAGCTTCGTATGACCGTATAGTAAAAACTCTTCTAACTAGTCAAAATAAAGACTGCTAATTGCTTCGGAGATTGATCAACGGGAGTGGCCGTCCATCTGGCATGCTTTATTCATAGTTGACCAATTATATTACTCCGTTTCTTCATTGTTAAGATTAAACATTATTTCATATTATTCAACAAGATTTAGAAAAAGTAAGTCCATGTAACAAAGTTCAAATGAATACATAATACTAATTCTTACCCACATTGTGATGGTTCAGACGAACTGAATAAAGAAAGGAAGCTTAGATCTTATGACAAACTTAGTGAATGTCTCGATAGAAGTCAGCAATTCCATAATTGGTGAATCAAGCATACCACCTCTAAGGATGTCTGGGTGTGAATTAATCGGTAGATTTGTGGAGAATTCATAGGACTCAGAGGTGAGGTGTTTACTATTGATTTTTCTGTGCTATCGAAATAAACTAACATTCTAAAGGTGGGTATTCAAGGCAAGGGTATAGGCTGACTTTGGTGGGAAGGGAATGAAAATGAAATGCCGTTGAAGACATGTTTAATGAGTCCAAACGTCCATCCTGAGATTCTTTTTTGGGAAACTGTTTCATAGTTTACTTCGCTGATGGTAATCTGCGCATACATACCATATTCTCATGTAGGTTTTGGGATATATATGGGTGGTGTTCGAGGAAGAAAGAAGAGACTATAGCAATAGAAAATAGGGATGGTGGAGTGGGTGGTCCTCTTTGAGCCGATGTCCTAGGGAGATTATGGGAATTCGCTGTCGAAAAGCTTAATATTGTCGTCTTGTGTTTTCAGATTTGCTGGTAACTGATGTTGTTGGTTAGTTTGGGAGGTGCTGTGGTGTATTTGGTTTGAAATGCTAATAGAGAAAACTTTCAGAAAACCAACATTGTTGATATGTGTTCATACTACTTGCCGTCTCAGAAAAATTTTGACTAGGTTTCAAAAGAGAAGCGGGGTAAAGAGAGATTATTTGCTATCGATTCTTGTGGTATTGTCGAATGAATCTTACTTTCCTAAAAGCGGGGATCTTGGGTACCCACATGAAGGCTATCCTACGGTATTGAGGGTTACCACCTTGCCAGCTTTTACTGCGGCCTTTTTTTGACCTCCATGTCAAGCAGTTTCTGTAGGAGTGTAGCAGTGAAGTTCCATTCGACCATTTGACTCATACTCGGGGGATATCAGAATCTATATATAGATCAGCCTACCAGTTCAATAATAGAGTACTTTTGTTTATCTGTGGGCTGTAGCTGTGGGGACTCTGAGTAAATTAGGCCTCATCTGGTTATTTTTTCGGCTACTTAGCTGAAGCAAGAAGTAAGCTTGATAGTGTTGATAGGTACAGTGATATTTGGACAAGAAAGCCTGCTATTATTTCTGCAGGCAGCAAGGCAGAATAGGATTGATGGTTTATATAATTAGGAGTTTATCTTTGGAGAAATAAAACAAGGAAATTAAGTCTTTCACTCTTGCTTCTTAAAAGTGCTGCATTGCAACAGATAGCAACGTGGAGGAAGGAAATTAGTATCAAGAAGCCTTGCGCGCTAATTTGCTTACGAAGAGGGTTAAATAGGTGAGCCAGAGAGAGAGTTGTAGATAACCATGTCTTGAAGCAACTACGTTGGTATCCAGACTTGGTGAAGTAAGTGGATAAAGTAGTTGGCAAGGGAAAATCACTTTGAGGATATTCATTGAGATTAGGTTCTGTCTTAGAGGTTTTGAAAAGGGAGGGAGGGGAAGTTTCTAAAGGAATAAGGAGAAGAGAGCTACCGTCGATTTCCCCGGTATTGTCAAATTTATTCTTACAATTTGGCTTAGGAATTTGTGGGATGTTTTTGTAAGGGAGGGTAATGGATTGAAGTACACTTTTCTTCTGCTTTCTTTGGTCTCTTCTCTGGTGAGGTTCAGGTATCTTGGATTGATACACAAAAGCCACATGACCATGGTCACATAAGTGGTCAATAATTGTTTCAAGGAGATGTAACAACCTTATATTTATAACAAGATATTCGAATTGGTAATAAAAATTTTACCTATCCAACTTCAATGCAAACCTTTCCTTCTTCCCACGCTTGATAAATTTTCTCTCCATTACGGGCATACAATGGTTCGTGAGTATATGGCCAAAGTATTGTCACAAATTTCAAACTCATTCTGTTGATAGTTGCATTCTCGTTAAGTCTCAACAAATGCGATAAAGTCCACGCGCTCTATGAAAAAATGAATGGGAGCCCAGTGATGATAGTTTTCTTGTTTTGTAAGCCTAATAGCAAAATTTATACGTTTTGATGTTGAAAAATGTGGTGTCCATGAGAAAGGTTGAGTGAGAACAAGTAACTAACGAGAAATATCGCCTCAAAACAATTGCAACTAGTAGGCTTTATTCACTAATTATAGAATTCACTAATTCTATCTAGATATATCCCAAATTCGCTATTATCAATCTTTATTGTTTGTTGAAAGGCCTTGAGTCTTCTAAACCGTCTAGAATAATTATGATGGTAAAGAAATGCTACTTAGATAGGCATTTTGGGGATCCCACAAACTCTATAACATTCTGGGGAGCATCTAATCGTGGACTCGGAACCTTTTTTAATCGTCTGTAAAAAGTTCCTGCCTGTCGTAATATCCACTCCCTAGTATCAAGACCGAATTTGGCCATTCTAAATAGGGATTCCAGTAGCCTTGGAAGCGAGTATATCCATCACATTTCACATTACAGTCTATATTCATCCTGATGTTTTGAATAAACGGGACGAATTTACATTCATTTTTGCTCACAAGCTTTCTGACATAGCAGTTTTGAGCAAAATGAATATAATTTACTATTCCATAAGCAACATATATTCATTCATCCTCTGATTTAATTTGTACATCTTCCCCCTCGATGGAATATTGGAGAGAATCTTCTAGTGGAAAACTCGAAGAGTGAGGTTGGAGTTGAGCGTGGGGTTCGAAAGGGGATACTCGGCGAAGAGGACTACTTCTTGAGTCTGATGGATCTGAGTCAGATGGCAGTGCTTCTTTGTTGATTTCGGCTTCTTCGTCTTGTGAATCCTGCTCGCTCTCAGGTTGGCTGGACGTTTCGTCTTCCATTTCTTGGTCCACCCCTTCGTGGTCAGTTAATTGCTCATCTCCTGTGTCTTCCTCGCCATTGGGCACGTCGGATTCCTCTGCCTCGGGGGGACTACCATTATCGTCCTCACTCTCCTCATGCCTTGGTATCTCCGCCTCTTCCTCGCCACTACTCTCTTCTTCCCCCTCTTCGGCAATCCTTCTCGCCCTCTTCGAGATCTTCTTCCTATTCCTTTCAAAGTTTTCCCCGGGAACAGGTTTATCAAAAGCCTCCCAAGAGCTCCAATACTCAACATTCTCCCTCCAATTCCCATTCTCATCTCCTTCAATTCTCCTCTGAGCGGTTGAAAATACCATGGGTTCATAGACCTCCTCGAGATTCAATTCCAACGGCGGTTCTTGCTCGAGAAGAGTCCATAATTTCAACTCTGCAGCTTTACTTGCCTCGATATCGCATTCGTTGATAAACGAGTCTTGCTTTTTCTCAGCTTCTTGTCGTGCAAGGGAGCGTATGGTGGTTGATTCTTGATACGTTGTCGTGTCTGAGTCTAATTCATCGCCCAGGTTTCTATCATGCGTGGAAACCGGGATATCTTCTTCGAGATCACGGATCGATACATCTGATTCACTTGAAGGCGTAGGACTATGCTCGGGCTCGGGGAGCCTCAAATGAACTGAATGACTCCTGGATCGAGATCGTGAGCGAGATGAACGTTGGCGTCGCTCTCGCATTTCTTCTTCGACATCTTCATATGTCATGGATTCTTCCTGGCCTTTCTCATCTTCGTCGATAATCTGCAATTTACACCTCCTCGCACATTTTTGCCAAAATTGGTGACTATCTAGTTTCATTCCGAGGATCTTTACAGCTGCCTCCACATCATCTGTGTTGACATCTGACTGCTTGACATTTTTGGAAGCCATCGCTCGTTGTCTTGACATGGTGCAGAAAAGGGTTGTTGAAATCAATCGTTTGGTGACACTAACAGCAAGAGAGTGGAAATCTTCAAGCGCAGTAGCTCGAATGGCAGGGGATTCATCAATTTCAGCCAAATATTGCCAATTATCTTCTTCGTATGGCTCAGCTGGGTTCATGAATATTTTCCTTGACAATTCGAGCCAATTCTTGAGGTTAAAAAGATTGGCGGCCGGAAGAACTTTATCAAAAGCATTCGCTTTCTCGCCTTCTGTGTTGTGTTTACTGAGTCGGTGGCTGACCGTTTCGTTGATTAACCATGCTGTTCCCCATTTTCCTTCCTCTGTAGTCTTCTCAAATTGGTCTTGTCGGCTGGCGAGAGATTCCCCCGCTCGCTCGAGGATTTCGCTGCATTCTCCGCTAACCTCAATTGCGGTAGGCATCCCCAACCAAAGATTGGCTTCAGACTTTGCGGGTTTTGCTAAGGAGCCTTGGTGTAAGAGTCGGAGATACTCGTCGGTTTCAAGAATCGATTTTGTCCGAATTTGCTGCGCGATACCACGAACGTTGCCTTTTCCAAGACGAGCTAAAGAATTGAAGAAAGCATTTTTTTCCTCCGAAGTCCAAATCGATGCTCCGATTTGACTAGTTGGGAGAGAAGGTAGAGTCTTGGCACTGGTTGCGGTGCCGGTATCAAGAATATCATTGTTGAGAAGTTCGCGATATTCGTTCTTCCAGTAAATTTTCAAACGTTTAGACTTGAGTTCAACCTGGGCGGTTCTGGGTTTCCTCTTGCGAGAGATAGAGGGACGTCTTGGCGGAGTCCTGATCTGACTTGGTGACTGAGGCTCCTGGAAAGTCGACGCCCATTGGATTGCTTCTTCTCGGATATGCGCGTCTAAACGTTCTTTTGCTCCAGGCGACAGAGATAGTTCTTTAACTCGAGAAGAACTGGCGCGTGAGTGGGATTGACTAATAGTCGTTTGGGCAAGACTCGCACGGCTTTCGGGTCGTCTGATACTGGTACCGCGAGAACGTATAGGGCTCTCGTCGGGTGAGAACTCTCCCTCATTTTCTGATATTTCGTAGGCTGATCCAGATTCTTCGTCCGGAAATAGGGTCGGCTCCCTCATGATTTCTTCAGTCTCCATGTTTGTCTCGATTGATTGGCTTGAGACGTCCTCCACGAGATGTATACCAAGGTCTTACAACGTGCATCCTTTCTGGTTTGATAAGACTCCAACAAGAAACGAGATTGTGAACTGGCGGTAAAGCAAGCGCGAATGTGGATATTTTGTTTGCTTGTTTTGGTGTTGTAGAAAGTTTGTTACGGAAAAAAAATAGGAACTGCATCGGAAAGAATTTGAACCCCTGCAAATAGGTTCCATAAAATCGGGACGGCGTGTCTAGCGCGCCTATCTGCCACGACGGGGACGACCTCCAGCACCACAACAACATTCAAGAACGATGTACACGACGAGATATGCTGCCAGCATCGAGAAGGTGGAAAGTTTTGGATCCAAGATGGAGGCCGATATTTCCGAGTACCAGATGGAAAGGCTATGCCACGGCTTCTGCTGGCGTTGACGTTGCGCCTCTTGTAAAGCCTCCAATAAAGATCCGACTACGTCAGTATCAAGAAGAATGTATACAAGCTGTTCTTGACCACATTGAGAAAGGCCATAAGCGCATGGGTGTTTCACTTGCGACTGGAAGTGGAAAGACTGTATGTTTTCTGTTGTGCTAGATCAAAATAGGAGCTAATAACCCCAGGTAATCTTCACCCATCTGATAGACAAAATTAAACCACACGCGAAAGGAGCGACTCAAACGTTGATTCTTGCCCATCGAAAAGAACTTGTTGAGCAGGCTGCTCGCCACTGCATCAATGCCTACCCCACGAAAACGGTCGAAATCGAGATGGCTTCAAGTCTAGCCAGCGGACACGCAGACATAACGGTGGCAAGCATACAAAGCATCATATCGGGGGATCGACTATCCAAGTTCAATCCCGATAGTTTCAAACTTGTGCTCGTGGATGAAGCACACCATATTGTGTCACCGGGATATCGAAAGGCGTTGGACCATTTTGATCTCGCAGAGAAAACACCCACCTCTCCGGCTCTTGTAGGTGTTTCAGCAACACTCTCACGATTTGATGGACTTAAGCTGGGCTCTGCTATCGATCATATTGTCTATCACAAGGATTATATCGACATGATTGGGGAGAAGTGGCTGTCAGATGTCATGTTCACAACCGTCCACACCAAAGCAGATATATCCAGAGTCAAGAGGGGTCCTAATGGTGATTTCAAGCCTAATGAACTTTCAGAGGTGGTCAATACCGCTTCAGTAAACAAAGTTACTGTTTTGAGTTGGCTTACGAAAGCCAAAGAGAGGAAATCTACTCTGGTGTTTTGTGTTGATATTGCCCACATACATGGCTTAGCCGATACCTTTCGAAAGTACGGCATAGATGCTCGTTTTATCACTGGCGACACCAAGAAAACCCAACGCAGTGAAACATTGGACGCTTTTAAAAGAGGAGAATTTCCGGTGCTCATCAATTGTGGTGTCTTTACGGAAGGTACTGATATTCCAAACATCGATTGTGTCATATTGGCACGTCCAACAAAATCTCGAAATCTTCTTGTTCAAATGATCGGAAGAGGGATGAGGTTATACCCAGGGAAAGAGAACTGTCACATTATAGACATGGTTGCAAGTCTCCACACTGGAGTTGTTACCACACCCACCTTATTTGGTCTCGACCCCTCGGAGATTGTTGAAGAAGCAACCCCAGATGATATGAAAGCTACCCACGACAGCAATATGGATGATGAACTGGAAAGACAGTCACTCCAGCCAGAATTCCCTCCTGCTAGTATCCCTCAACAACCACCAGTATCAAATATCGTAACCTTCACTGATTACGATAATATCTTTGATCTCCTCCAAGATCTATCCGCAGAACGTCATATAAAGATCTTATCCCCGAACTCCTGGGTCAATGTTGGAGCAGACCGTTACGTCCTAAGCAGTGGCAAAGGCGATTCATACGTGAAAATAGAATTAATCCTCGACGAAGAAACAGACAAGAAGATGTTCCTCGTTACCGAGATGGCAACTCTTGTCTACGGGAACTCAACTTCTCCTTTAGCAAGACCACGCACAATCTCAAAATGTCTCACCTTTGAGGACGCAGTCCATGCCGCAGACACATTCGCATCGAAAAAGTATGTCCCACAACTTATTCTGAGGAATCAACCATGGCAAAACAAACCAGCAACAGAAGGCCAGCTCAAATTTCTCAATAAGCTACGGACTACGGACAATTTACTCACCCCGCAAATGATTACCAAGGGCAAGGCTGGTGATATGATTACCAAGTTGAGACACGGTGCAAGGGGTAGATGGACGAAACATCAACAGAGGAAGGAAAGGGAGTTGAAGGCGAAACTTAAGGCGGACTATGAACGGGAATTGAAGGAGAGGGAAAAGGTTAGCGTTGGGCCCCTTGAGGCCTGACGGGTCTTTTTGCCCTTGTATTTGTGTTGTACATTTCTTATTTTGTTTCTATGATACCCATAATCTTTTTCTGCGAAATACTTCACTCCGCCATCTACATATTTCAGAATAAGACTTGGACGCTGTGTGATTACTTGTAGTAATAGTAAACCAGTCATCCTGTATTTTGCGCAGGCTTTCCTTCTTATTTGACTGATAGCCTCGTCAAATACGAAGCATCACGACAAAAGGCGGCCCCTCTTGTCCACAGGGGGATCGTCCCCGGAGTTCGAAGATAAAAGCTGCAGTAAAAATAGGCTCTCGTCGCACAAGTTTCCTACCGCCATTTTAGATCCTGAACCTCCATTCATTCACCCTCGCCCCACCAGGATACTCTCAAATTCAAATACCAAAATACGCAAATACATCTCAATCATTTGTCCTATCAGGAAGCCAAAAACTAGTTCTAGACACGACGTTATGGAAACGGAACTGGTGCTTGTACTGTTGGACACACGCCCTGAGGGGGTGCTGCAGTATTAAGGTAAATCGGTCGAAGTCGCAGGATGATAGACTATAAAGCATAAAAGTTCCAGTGACGGTTGGAGGGCTTTTTCATCATGAGTCCATGACCTTTGGGGAGAACTCCTTGGGGATTGTTGACTTTTTGCTAATAATTTACTCCTTAAATTTAAGGCAGCACGATTTGAGGTACCATGTACATAAAATGATTGGCTCGCAGACGGGGCCATCTCGCTAAATTTTGGTGGCCCTTTACAACAGGCCTATTCGCTTGGGAAGTGACACCATTACTTTAGACTATAAGAATACTAACCCTACAACTCAACGCAAACAAAATAAAAACTCCCAACGCTCTAGGACAAGGTAAACCAGCATCCTGAGTATCTAGCTATATCTTTGTCGTATTTTTACGAATTTTCTACGTCGTGTTCGCACGTTGTTAGGGTCCTACTCGGTAGCCTGCGATTCTACTCAGCATTGCGACCACTGTTGCGACCTCTGATACTGTTAGTTGGGAGTTCAAGATAATTGCAGTTAATAAGGCTTACAGGCTGTTTGATAGGTATAGTAGAGCTCATGTTGCTCCTATGGGGATACCACTTGGTAGAGTGCAGCTCACCTGTAGGCGTGAGGTAACGCCGAGTCCCTGAGAACTCACACTCCAACTGTGATTTCGCTGGCTAGAATTCATACCTCTTTAGTGGGGGTAAGTGGATAGCTGTTCCTGGGTGCATTCAGGAAACCTCTACATGCAATTCCGGAGACAAGGGAGCCTTTTCATTGCACAGCCTTGTCGCTAACTCAATATTGCGACCGTTGTTGATTCTTGGCAATGTGGGCTATCGTGATTGGCTATAAGCGGGTATGCATGAGGTGATGACTTGAGAACTGAGACCATACTTGTGCTTTAATTGATACGCTGCTAACCTCGTTTTGAGGGACGTGTAGATACTCTTCTGTGGCCACTCAAATTTGTGTTGATGTTTTGACGCGTACAGGTGCTTTGGAAAGTGGTTCGCAGTCAATAACCAGACTAGATCGATCTGAAGTCTCCAGGGTCCATGTTGACGCGTGGGAAGCTGAGTGAATATGCGGCTATTGCTTCGAGTCAGAAATCTTTGATCCAGTCAAATCATGGTGCCAGTTTATTTGTATGAATTGCCAACCATTGCCAGCTTTGCTCCATTTTGATAGCAAAAGCTCCAGCAACAACAAATCAACCCCATCACCTTCAACTCCACACACATCTCGCGCTTTGCAATCTTCCATCGCAAACACACACATCAGGTACATATAGCATTTGCTATACCTTCGCAAAGATGCCTCCTCGACCACCATATGATAGAAACTCGCCATCGCCTGAACCTTCGCTATCACCTCCAACCCCAAACAGAGCTCCTCCAGTCTATAAACGTAAGGGTGTAATGTGCGACTACATATACTACAACAGTCCACCGAAATCTCTTGGTTACGACTACCCAGTGTTTGGTAATAGAGGAGATCACTATGGAATAGGTGGTTTCCCTCCTATCGCGACAGACACCCCTGGCCCAGGACTTTCTAGTATCGGTCTCACCTTCCCTCCGCCGCCAAACTCTGCCTACGAACTCGATAGCCACTGCCGCCTTCCATATCTGCATCGCCATATCTACCCCGACATTGCGCCCATCTATCATTCAACAGGTCCTGGAGCACGACCACAACTTGCGATGAGACTTCAACTTACGGAGGCCAATATCGCTAGACTTGAAGAGTTGACAGAACAGCAACAGCAGCAGACGATGGAGAATTCACCCCCCACAGTGACAGACACTGAGAGCGAGGGCCTCGTGATGAATATTAAATCATCAAACAACGGTGGCGCGCAGAAGACTGGCCAACAAGCAGCTCTTGGACCTGGTTTGGATGGTCCCCCAGCTTACCACGATCTGAACAATATCCAAAATCCACCAGAAGACTATTTCAACCAACAACCCCTCGCCGAGAGGATGGCTACCAATCTCAGGATCACAGACCCAGCAAGTCCACCTCAGAGTCCACCACTTGATATCCGACCGGAAGATTTTCTCGAGATCGACGAAGACAACAACGATGGTAGCGGCCAGCCAGACTACTGCAAAATCTGCAAGAAAACCCACATCCCACACGGTGGTCCCGTCAGACGTGGTGGAGATCCCAAAGACCACTTCTCACGTCTCCCGGCCTGGTTCCCCCGAACCGAAAAGGGCAAACCATTAGAGTCATTTGAAGCTGTGATGAAAGAGTTGGTTACCTTGCAGGAGTATGAGAAATATGGTTATCCCCCAGGAAAGTCGGATCCAGAGGAGACTTGGGACCTACACTTTCACGACAAGAGCCGCCACTGGTCTACAAAGCATGCGCGTGATTGGGGAGGATGGTGGAAGTGCCGCGACACTCCTGATGCTCCCATCGCCGAAAAGGAATGTGTTCACTGTCATCGGCAAAAGCCACGCGCCCAACTCGAGGATGAAGCCAGGCTACCGCCACTCAAAGTCAAGATTCAATTCCTACGGGAATATTTGGATCACCATTCGGCAGTACAAGGACGGAAGGAGAGAGCTATTGCTTTGGCCATGATGCGTAGAGATGGAATCCCAAATTATTTCAACAAGCCGATGAGTGAGAAGGAACGACTTGCGTTGATGAACTGCCGACCTGGTATCAAAACAAGTGCTACAAATCGCCCTATTGGACCGAGGCTTCTGGATGATGCTGCGAAGATCACTCTGATGAACTTGGATAGAAAATCTAAGGGTGAGGGATCCCGTTCGCGCGTTCCTGTGGTCAGTTTGCGTAAAAACGAACAGTCGTTCTTCTTGAATGATTTCGAGCCTTAAGTGGCAAGAAATATTCATATGTTGTTGGAGGATGGCCATGACTGTACTATATTATGAGGCTTGGTTGTGGTTACGCTATTAAGCATAATACCAGGATGGAGTTGGAGTTTGCTATACCCGTGGAGTTCGTTGTGATTACATACGAAGGATTCATGGTTCGCCACATATGGCTCTAAAAACGACCGAGTGTGATTTTCGTCGAGATGGATGGTGGACTTCGTGGAGAAGTCTTTGCGCATGTTGTCGCACTGCGTCTAGTCATAGGGTATTATCTCTTGACTGGTGCGCATAGTTGAATAAGACTTTATTCTTAATTTTCCCTCGTGTGATATATGACTCTTGATGTTCGCCCTCGTCAAGTTACTGTGTTGGAGCATTGCCAAATATATCTTGACTGTTTCAAAAATGACCTAAAAGATCTAGCATACCTCTCGACCGGGTGACTATAAGTACAAATCTCTGCCCTCGTTTCTCGTATACACTAGAAAAGGATACTACCAGAAATTATAGGCCAATTAAAGATGAATATTCCTTTCTTATAATCTTCTTCTTGTCATTTAATTTCGTTGTTGTAAACCTCTGGTATAATATTTTTCTTCAGGTATACAAGAGACGATGGTAGGGTGTCTTATCTCCTCTTGTACGACATGCGATACCGTTCCAAGCTGCTCTCCCAGTTGGTGTTATGCGTTAGGTGGTAGTGTGTTTGTGCCTTCCCTAAACGTATTTCCGTTCAGGGTACTTTCCAAATAAGAGACTGCCCACCAATTGAGTTTGGGTCTCCGAACTGCGTCGTTCCTTCCCTGTGTGTACTTGCTCTACGGTCGGGTTCAGTTTCCCTCCCTTCTCTCATCAACACTTTCCATTTATCCCAGGTAGATGGCGTTTTCGACGTGCTTCTCTTTTTATTTCAATTTTCGCGGAGCGGGAGATACATCATCGAGTCGTTCTCAAACTCCGAAACCTCAACGAAGCTCACCAAGCACCCCAGAAGTCACCCCTGCAACAACGAACGCACCCAGCAAACATCTTCCCCCAACCACCCATATGTACTCGTCATCCAAGATCATCTCTCCGCTTTCCTTCCCCGAGGACAAACCCAAAGCTCCATTCACAAATTCTATCTCATATGGCGCAGTAAGCAAATACCATGCATCAACAAACCAACCCACCGAAAGCCTGTCCGCCTGGCCGAGTTGCAAAACACCATAACACAGCCATATAAAAAGGTCCGCGATGACGCTAAACTATGATGACTTTACTATTAATGACTGATGACTGATCCCTGCCATATAACCATTTTTAAATATCTACCCTGGGTGGTGAAGAGAGATATAGAAAGAGATACAAGACTATTTAATAAGCATTTAATAGGGAGTACGCCCGATCAGGTGATAGATAGTGGCCGAACCTTTTTGTTTGTTTTCATTGGAAGGGGCTTTTGGTTAAGCGAGAAAGTCGCGATGGCGGTCGCGCTTTCCTTGATTACTAGAATGTGACAGAAAGGACCCCCCCTGGGATGGAATCTTGCCTTCCCATTTCTCAACCACTTCATTTTGGTCATCCGCCTTTCATTTCTCGACTCCTTCTTTTTGGTTAATCTTTACTCTCCACCCATTTTCGCCGCACCATTCCCAACCACGACCTCGAGACAAGAATCACCATGTCCGCCTCCAGCAACCAACACAAGTCCTTTCGAACCCTGGCAATCTTACCACCAAGCCCAAGCCTCGTCCTCAAACCCCATCCCCGTCCACGAACCCTCGATTCTGAAATCGACATCGAGAACTCGGCGTTGGCTTGCTGGGTTGCATTTAAGCGCCACCGGGAATCCCTAATGGCCAGTGACATAAAGTCCTCCCAATGGAAGACACGCTAATAATATCGTTTGTGGTGTTTCCCTCTCAGGATTCTGTGCTTCCTTATCTTTGGAGAGACGGCGAAGAAGGGAGATCTAGAAGAAACATGGAAATTCATTGTTTCATACCCCCGGGTTGGAGCTACAGCGCACGAGATCCAAATGTAGATTGGTGAATACCTGGAAGTTGGTAATATCAATTGGGGGTTCGAGAATAAGTGGTTGGACTCCTGGAACTTGGATTGTGCAACGCTCGGAGGACTAACAAGGCGGGAAGTTAGGGTATGCTTGGAGGTTTGTGGATATGATGCTTGGCTGGAGAGGATTGAGTTGTTAGTTGTCGATATTGTACGGGCTAGACGGGTATGTTCTCTCCTTCTCCCACGTTTTTCAAGCTTGTCACTCTTCTAATTGCTTGATAGTATGCACGCTGCAGAGCCCACGGAGCGACAATGGGATGCCTTCGCGGTCTCCGAAACGACCCTAACTTCAACGACCTCACACCTCCCTTCCTTTGGTTCGGGGTATTCCCTGTAAGCGCGAAAATCTTCCTTATCTGTGTCCGGGTCTATTATAAGGAAGTTCGCATACGGGATTTTGCTGGGCTGTTAGTAGAGCTTTTGTTTCATGGATTGTGGGTTACATGTTAACGGTACGGAGCTGCCATTGCACTCTTACCTTTTGTGCTTAGAATGTCTATTATGCTTCTTTAAGTAGCGCTTTGTGGTTTGGTTCACTGGGATGGGTTTGCAGGTTTGGGTTCTGCTGGGAGATACTGATACGGCTCATCAACGAGCTGTTGCTATTGGGGGATATGGGAGAAACCGAGATAGGTGTTGAGTTGCGAAGAGAATTGGGTTATGGCATTGATAGAATTGCTATGCTTTAGCGTTTGGGATATAGCCTACTTTTTAAAAGCGCTTGTATTATCCAAGGTTATTTTCACTCTTGAATCGCTACAAGCCTTGGGAGCCCTTGCAGCGGACATTAAAAGCGGCAGTAAATGCAACTTTCTGGGAGAGTCCATACCATTACCCAGATGTTTTGGGAGAGTTGAAATCGGTTGTTCTAAACAACTAGGACGATATTTTAAATTGTCCGAATCTAGGGTAATTACTTTGAATTACCCAAGAAGGCTGGAAAAAACGACTAGCTAGGCAGGTACGAAGCTGAAGGTTTACTGTCGCTTTTTACTGTCCATCGCGAGGAGCCCCAACAAGTTACACACCGGGTTAAAACTAAATGCTTCCTTCCTTATTCTAAGAAATCCAAACATCACCAACATAACCAAAATTTGGTAAATATCCAGGAAAATGTAATGTTTCAAACCAAAATACCCAATTCTAGATCTACAACCAACAGTTAATCTTTTCCGTTTCTTCATGCACTTCATCTAAACAATTCAATTCTTACTTCAATATTTTTTTAACAAAACTCGTTCATTTGCACCTGACATAATTCCCCCAAAGTCCCCATGCGTATTTGAAGTGCCCTGGGCAACGGAAATGCACCACTGGTTTGAAAAGTTATCTTCTCCAGACATATGGCATATGTATCTGGCTTAAATTTTCAGCTTCCCCTTTTTCCTCCGCTTCCCCACGCTTCTTAACATCAGCCAATGGTTTCTTTCACAAACACTAGGCTAAAAATGCAGCTTTTTCTTCTAGATATACAAGGTGCTCTGCAATCAGTAAGGCTTATGTAGATGTATGGATGGAAGTAGCTAAGCCACTTGCTTTAACGTTTTGACAACGGTAAAATCATCACTAGGCACAGATTCAAGGAAAACTTTTTTTTATTCTTCGCTGTGGCATAGGGTATCATAACATGCACCTACTGTTTCAATTCCCTCCCCTCCCGCTGTGTAACCACCAAGCCCAGTCCATAATTCCCCAACCCAGTAGTGTTATTCATCCCTTCATCCAAAGCCAAAGCCGCGAAGTAAAAAAATCCACCAAACCCAACCTTCCACTAACCCCTCCAACCCATCTCCCCCTCCACTTCCACCCACTCGCTAACAGAAAACAAAAGAGTAGAGGAGAATAACGAACTAAAAAAGAAAAAAAGACTTCCGATCTCGCGCCTCAAAGCACCCTTAAAAAACAAAAAAGCCAAATCAAATTGGTATTCCCTTTCCTCTTTCCGATGACGACGACGCATGCTTTCTTCTATCTCTGTATCATAATCTCAAAAAACTTGTTGATAACGAGGACGCCGGGGGGTGCTTTGCTTTTTTCTTTCGGGTAAAAAGCAACCAACACATATCGCAAAGGAAAAGAAAAAAACAATCAACGCAAACGCAACGCAAAACGGGAATTAAAAACAAAAGCACAAGCTGGTATCTGGGTATTGCGCGCCAGGGTATATATCCATGACTCTAGGAAATAGAGGAAACAAGGGGATCATTTAACGCGGTGGCCCAATAGGGCCTGGGTATCCTGAGTGAGTAGAATTGGAAGTAGATGGGCGGCCACTATCAGTGGAGCCTCGCATGGTGTGTTTTGGTGTGGTGTCACCTGGATGTTGGATTTGTAATGACTTATGGTCATGGCTGCTGCCACTTCCATTGCCAAATTGGCGTGTTGGCCAAGGAGTAGTGTCGTCTTCTGGCAAATTGACACCGCTATCATTCCAGGGATTGCGGTCCGCGTTGAAGCTTCTAGTAGACTCTATTGAAATCAAAGAAGACTTAGAAACGTTGTTTGAGCCATTCTTGAAGAATGACCCTGCGGGTGATTGGGAGCTATTCTTGCGACGATCAAGAAATGAAGAGATGGAAGACATGCTACCGGGTTTGCGGAGTTTGTCGAAAATGGTGCTTCGTTCACGGGCAACATCATCGCCAAATGCGGATCTCGTGGGAGAATCCGTGGAAACTGGAGCTGGAGCGTGCTGGAGAAGTTTTGAGTCAAAGAATTGGAGCGATTCTTCAAAGGAATCCGATTTTGGACGTGGAATGGCACCCTTGACGACGGTAACTTCGATGCTAGCTGAGGCCATGTTTGTGGTCAAAAAATCTATGGCATCTCGCACACCACCAGCATTGTTTCTAGTGAAAGTCCAGAGTAATGTTGTAGTAGGTCCGCCATCTTCTGTGCGTTCAGCCTCGTCTTCCTTGACCTGTACTTCGACGACATATTGCGACTTGAGTTTGGGAATGAGATCCTCTTTGAACTGCTTCGAGTTGAGGAACGTCTTCAACTCGGGTGATTGAGCAAGAACAAGTTCGTGGTGATCTGGGACCATTCCGAGAAACTCGTCGACGCAATGAGGGACTTGCCATTCCGGACCATTGACCGTCACATCGTCGCTAGCTTGTTCTGTGCTTGGGAATTGGATTCTGCAATTCCATTTCTTCTCGAGTTCCTCAATCTGGCCAAGACGGGCGATAAGTTGTCTATGGTAAAGTCGATCAACATTGACAACTTGGGATGTGAATTCCGAATCGACTCGGTCGACCATGTCCAGGATTTCGGATTTGACAAGCTCCAAGTTTTGAGCATTACGAGCTGGAGTACGGCAGATGACATTGTCAACCTTGATATCATCGTCCTCCCGACCAACGCCCCCGCGGTCCATCGCGTTCGAGAATTTAACAAAGACAGAGTGCTTCTTCATGATTCGTTGAATGTGCTGCCCTCCGATGCCAATAATACGCTTGTGATATTGATCTGGAACGTGGAACGAAATCGACGCGGGCATTTCTTGTTCAACCAACATCAACCCGGATTTCATGGCTTCGTAATTTCCTGCGCAGACATCGATATTGAAGTTGTACTCGTTGAAGCCGTCGAAGATGATCTGAACGCTACTTTGTCCCATGATTTTGTTAATCTTGCCATTTTTCTTGCCACTAACAAATTCCTTATGTTCATTGGCCAACTCAATTTTGACTCGAATTTGGTATTGAGAACGTGCAACAAATTTGATCTCAGAAATTACCATCAGCGCAGCTTTCACGGCATCATCAGAACCGGTAATAGAGAATGTTAGCTTATCAAAAGATATATCGGCATCAGAGTTGGCGCAAATATCGAAGAGCATAGTTCGAATTTCGAAGTTGGAGGGCATGCGCATGGTATCTGCTTGCTGGATCCACCATGATGCACTATAAAATTGCCCGGTCTAAAAACAATGTTAGCAACAGTCTGTGCAACTTATTCCTTGGAACCCTACGAGTGACATGATGTCCCTGACAGTCCGCTCAACATGTAGCCCTTCCACCCCTTGAATTCGGATCATGTTGCGAGTCGATGCCAATGCCGGGAATTGGATGAATGTGCCATTCGTTTCCATGATTTTGCGAACCTTGTCAAGTCTGCTTAACAGAATGCTGTCGATTTTGGCAGCCGCGACCACGGCATCTTTCATGAAAACTCTCGTACGACTAACCAAATCATGAATCTTCTGCTTCGCCGCTGTGATGTTCTGTGGGGTATCGCCAGTGATGAAGATTTCCTCCGGGTTACGTCTTTGTGCCCCTGCGGGACAATATCTGTAAACTTGTGAGAATGGAGGTGGGAAGTAGATTGCCGTGTTCGTTGCTGATTCGATAACCTTGATGTTCTTTCGAGACCGGCCACAGACGACTGTGTGGAGGGAGAGTTCGAGCATCGTTCCATCAACAACACGGCCAAGCTATTTTAATTAGTCAAGTGCCTGAAGGAGAGGCCAACCATCTACACTCACAAGTCTATCAATGAAGATCAAAACCCTTGTCTTTGCATGCTCAGCACTTTCCATGTCTCCGTAAATAGCTACTCTCCAGCGGTGATCCCGTCCTGCATCACCATTGCTGTTCAAGCCTTCCGATAACGAGGCAAACTTTGGTCCGAGAAGGAAGATATCGACTCCACAGAATGCTGAAATCTGATCAAGATGGTCCACCACATGAGACTTGAGGGCAGTCGCTTCCGAGTCAATGACCAATTCTCCGTCGATATCGACGATAGTACACCGCTAGGTTTTGTCAGTACAATCCAACCCTGTATTAAGAAGCCTTACCAGTGCTAATGGGGTATCATTAAGAATGGTTTCTCGACTCTTGTGAACCAATTCCGGACTTCCGGCCAGACAGACATTCGTAACTTGTCCTTTGACCCTTCTTGGTTCCGCTATTCTGACATATGCCTCAACCGTGAGTGGCGAATTGGTGATATCGTCGCAGAGTTTCCTCAGATTTTCTTCGTTCTGCTTGTGTACTGGTAGCTTGTGCACTGGCACATCATCAGGCGCGTCCTCAGGGTGTGTCCATCGCAGTACCGCCCCATTCGTCGCGTATAGAATATCCTCCGTATTGGGACCTGCAAGATCCGACGAGAAGGGAACGTTGAACGAGTAGTGAATGTGTGCATCTTCGCGGGTGGGTGAGAGGATGGGCGTGCTGCCGTTGGGGACGGTCTTGTGCTGAGGGGCGATGGCCGTCATGTTCATGTTAGGTCTGCCCATTCCGAAGCCGGGGCCCATCCTTTCGGACCAATGCCGCATATTGGCAAGCTTGTTCATGGTGGAAGAAGACAACTCGACGATGTCGTTGTCGTCGGAGCTGTCGAGGAATCCAAGGGGGTCGAGGGGGGGTTGTTGGGTGGTGGTTGTAAGGGAGAGAAGGTCGAGTCTGAAGATCGGTCGACGTAGGTGCGTAGGCAGGTGTGTTTAGGTGTGGTAAGCGTTGAAGAGACACCTGGGCAGCGAATGGGATGAGGGTGGATCGGCCGCAGCAAGACCTGAGCTCTTTGAACCCACCGCCGAACTGGGACTCAGTGGCACTTTCTGGGACCAGAGGCCAGGGGCAAAGAACTTAGAACTACACAACAATTAAACCTCGCACAGTCGCAACAAACCACACCGATTCCCCGAGCCTTAAACCTTTTAAAACATCAGGAGAGACAGAGAAATGATTGTGCTTGAGGGCAGAATTACGACCTACGCCAATGAGCCCTACCCTACGCTACCCTACCCTACGGTACTGCCAAGTGCCCTCCAGCTTACACCACCAAAGGGCTTCCTCCACTTGCCGGACTGTGGAGGAGGTCTGTTCCGTTTGCGTCTGGAATAAGTGTCAAGGAGGGATCTTAGCACTCCCTAAGCACCGCCAAAACACTCCTACCTCGCTGCGCAAGACCATCGTCAGGACTCAGTAGCGTATTTGTACGGCTACTCTATGAAGCTTCTCCATCGCTTCTCCACTACCTCATCGTTCCGAGCAGCCAAGGATGTACCGAGCCTACAGCCAGTCCATAAAACCCCGGTAAACTTTCTGCCCAGAAGGGGACCTCAACAAACCTCGAAGCTCGCCTCCACCGCAGTGATTATTGGCTGTCTTTGGTGCCTGCTTTGGCCTCTTTATAACCTTCCAATAGCGAGGACAAGTTAAACACAGGGTTAGGTACGAGTAGTTGGTCAAGACAACACTCAACCCAGGCTTTAAAACCCCCATGTTCCTGCTCGCTTACTATCTCACTACTTGAGTTTTCCCTTGCGGAGTAGCCGTACAGCGCTGCAATACACCAGTCTTTGTATTCGGACCTAAAGCTCATTGTACGGGGTGTGCTAGATACAAACTGGCCAGTGAAATCTAGCCTTCCTAGCTTCAAGACAAAGGGCTGCCAAGTTTCCCCAGTACGAGCCATTCAACCCCGGTTTTCCTCCTTGCAGGACCTTTGCCAATTGGTCCAACAGACGACACCTTTCCAGAGAATCCAGACGATCTAGAATTCCACAAATAAAGATGACATGCTTCATTACCACCCACAAACTCCCTCAACTACCTCATTGGCTTGGATGATGGAGAAGAGATGCAAGCCATTAGGCTGGCTCCAGTGACTATTGGGCACCTTTTCGGATCTTCGGAATCTTCATCGACCGATTTAGTACACCCCACATCCCAACTTTGGGAGTCTTTCGAAGTCCTCCAGATCCCGTGGAAGAATTTTGATATGTTTTACAATCACCATTGTTTCCTCCTTCGATGCTTCTATGGCTAGAGACATCGCCTCTCGGGTACATACACCTTGCAACACACTTACTAAAACACAAATCCCGTGAGAAAACACCTCATCCTGTCTCGCCTCACACATCTGACCATTCACAAACCAAAGAAGCGCTCGGAGTTAAGTGACAACAAGCACCATCCCTCGATGGATAAAAACCCGAAGCGCTCACATGTCGATCCGTGCCCTGATCGCCAGGGCCACAACCTGAGACGTGTTGTGTACAAGGAGAAACCGATCCATGGATCTACGATTGATTGTCGATTTTCATGCCTTTACCATCTTTCTGCTGCTTTTGGTGTTGAGTTGTTCAACGTGGCATGCACAAGGAAATTGCAAATGCGAGGCCTCCAACAGAAAATCGAAACGGAAAAATTGGAAAAACTTCACTACTAGTAAAGTTGACTAGTCAAAATTCTGGGGAACCCAATGATGAAGTCATCATCCGTTACTTCAGCGCCACAAAGTCGTCCGCTGGTCTAGTACACTGTTGGATAACACTATTTGTGATAGCTTGTCGCCAGCACTTGAGCTGTTTTGGATTAGGCTGATTTCCTACTTTTACTATGTTATAATCTCTTGGCTTAACTTTGCTGATCATATGATTAAGTCATGTGATATCACATGATTTATGAACTGCAATCCAAATTTGTGACGACACTCACTTTTAATTTAAGAAAATTTGGAGCTCCTCGTTTTCCTTGCCCCTCATTTCTGTAGTAAGGGTTTCGGTTTTGATCTCTGAAGATATTAAAAGTAGTAGCACTTCTGTCAGTCGATACGAGGGTATTCAAGAAATACACCAAAAAAAGTGAATCAGGTACTTCAATTTCTAGGTCTTCTTCAAGTCCTTCGGGTATAATCATTCAAAAGAAGCTTCGCAGTTTTATTGATGTCTCGTGGTAGTGAGAGAGACAATCGCCAATCCTGAGGATATAATGAGCCCAATTTATAAGCGAGCTTCGCAAAAGGAGCCAAAAGAAAAAAGACAATCTACTACTGCACAATGACGTCTTTTTCAATTTGAGGATCACCCAGGGACTTGAATCTACTACCGCACCAGGACGTCTTCAATTAAAGTCAGAAAGTTTTCATAAAGCTTGTTGTAGGTGTTCACACCATTGTTCTGACTAGTAGACCAGTCAGCCTTTTGAATATGTAATTGAGTTAGCTAAAAGTGCTTATAAAATCCTTCTCGACAATTTGGGTGGAACCCAATTGTTTAAGCGAAATGGAGCAGATGTGTTATTCACTACATGTGTCTACTGCTAGCAGACCTTTTCCTTTCTCTACCAATCCATTCTTCCAAAGACTCCAAAGCCTCAGCCACGACCTGAATCATAACTCTATTCAAACCATCCAAGCTCTCACCTGGTTCAACGCCTCCTTGAAGATGAGGTAACTGGGTCGTCATCCTCCCTTGGTTTCTCAATTGACAGTCTCTCCGTGAAAATCAATTTCTTCCTCGATCTTGTTTCCTCGACAATGAAGTATAAATAAGCTTACGAATTAGGAGACTTAATTAATACCGGTGAGAGCGAAGGATCAATGGATGAATTGAGCGAGGAAATAATGACATTTACTGCTTCAACGATCAGGGAAAGCTTGATGGTTGCTCTCTAAGTGTTTGGAAATACAGGAGCGATCTAGCGAAAAACGGATACTTGCGATTCAATACACATCAGAGGGCAGGCCCTTTGGCACTAGACTTGGCACTGGAATGCAAGCCAGTAATCTTTTCTCTTGATACGACAACATTACGAAGACAAGATTCTTGCTTCTTATCTATTTTCCCCCTCTTCGATTGTAGGAAGCCGTTCCTTCTTCCGAGATGCAAGCAACCCAAGACCCCACCCCTCCCTCTTCCCTCTCGAGTTTTTGGCCTTTCTTTTATGGGACTCTGTGACTTGTGATTGGTGGACAAAGATACCCTTGAAACCAATCCATGTGCTTGAAATTCTCTGTTGCAAGTACTTTTGATAATATTTAAGAATATCATTTACGTAAACAGCGAGAATGATTAAAGGAATGGCGAGGGCTGCAGAGGTTCCAACTATCTAAATATCAGCTCTTATCGTCTCTCGCGCAGAATCAAATTGAAAACTTACAAATTCTTGAGAAGATCCATGTATCTGGGAATAGTGAGTCATCCCCCTGGCGTGGGAAGGATTCGATTTTCAGAGAGTAGAACGAAGAAAGGAAGGAAAGGGGTAGCTATTTAGCTGTAAGCATTGGAAATAGTAGATGGGAGATGCCAACCCACAAAGACAATTGTCACGATTGTAAAGACTAGAATCGTTCTGCCTTGTCGCGCACTTTGCTCTGCTTGCTTTCTTGCTTGCACAGCTTCGGATAGGTTCGCATTCTTTTGTTTAAGGTCCAGGAGATGATTCATCTACACAAGACTCATTAGTGAAACCCATCAAAGAACCTAGAATCCCGAAAATACCGAATCGTAAGTAATCTTAGCATCCATTTCCATTTTATTGACTTTCTCAAGCCTGAGATTGATATCGCTTCTCTCATGATAATAATCAACAATGACATCTGTCTGCGTTGCCTCACGACCCTCAAGGTGAGAAGCTCTGACAAGTGTGAAAAGTTTATTCAACAGATTCCTTTGGTCCTCGAAGATGCTCTTCAAAATGTTGAGTTCGTCTCTTATGTCTTTTATCTCCTCAAGTAACTTTATTTCTTTTTGGATATCGACTTCGACAACATCTAACTCCTTCTCAGACGTTTTGATAGTATCTAGCCTTCTGAGTTCTTCTTGGAAATCTTCGATTTTTGAGTCTGGGTAACGTTCGTGATAGACCTTGTCGATCCTCGCTTGGATTTCTTTTTGGATTTTCTCCCGGTAGGAATCAACATCCTCAGCATTCGTTCTTTTCTTTGCTTTAGCTTGGATTTTTCTGGCCTGAGAAATACCCCGCCTGAAGTTTTCGAAGCATTTGACTTCCTCGTCTGCCTGTAATGAAAGATCAATTGACAAAACACTTTATCCGAACACAAAATAACACTCACAACTGTTCCAATCGAGCTAGCGAAAGTCTGGAGAAGCGAGTCTTTGGATTTGAGTTGGCATTCTTCCACAAATCGTACACAAAGACTTGTGATGGTTGTTGCTAGGTGGTAGGCTGAGGATATATGGGGACGTGTGTCGTCGTGGATGTGCTCACGAATCCGATCGAGTAACTCAACTTCCCTGTTGCCTTTACTCTGTAGCCCAGAACTTGGGGGAAAACACGTCACAATCGTTTCTAACAAAAAAAAAATGAGTTAACGACGTTGTGTCAAAGTGAAAAAAGAAATCAAATAGGCATAAGTTTCGTACATCTTCTATCGCTTGAGATAGTTGGTACCGGAAGGTCTGATAGATTAAGTTTACTGCATTAGCAAGCTTAGGATGTCAACATCTCAAACTTTCTTACACACTAAATCCTTCTATCTTAGAGCCTTCGATACAATATTTTTTAGCAAATATCTTTTGGAAAGGAGTCTTGGTCTGACATGCCTACCTATTTCAGGTTGAAAACCTCTTACAAATAAAATTGGGGACGAATCGTCACATGTCTCGATTCGCATCGAAACCTCCCGTAATTACACGTTGGTAGAGATTGCACTTACCATCATCTAGAACCCAGAGCCAGAGTTGATCAACCATGCAAATTTGAGCATCAGGATCGTCATCCCAGTGTGATGTTAGGTTTCTTTCGTCATCAAATTTCGTGTGATCAAATTTTCTCGTTGTTTTGCCTCCCCCCACATTAGATATCTCGTCTTGGTTTTTACCAATCACCGCCTGCTCTGCTTCGTGACGACACTGAGCTGCTGAAGTTCTCGCTTGGTACCGCCTTACTACCTGGTCAACATCTCTCCGACTTGTATCGGACAAGGCCGAGTAATAATATTGATCTAGTGTTCGCGATGGATGCAGGCCGGTCCCCTCATGGGGTTTTAGATAATGCTCAAAAAGAATTTCGTGTTTGAGATCTTGGTTTTCTGGGAGTGGATCGACACATATCTCAATGGCATCAGAGAGTCTTTCTAGCCATTCCATGAGACCAGGTGAGTTGATATCGATACTCCTTCTCATGGTGCGATGTATATCACGGAGAGAACGGAGCTTCTGTTCTTTATTGGAATATTTGACTTGACTCCAACGATGGGAGAAATATTCGTATAAGTTGCTTTTTGTGTTGCTAAGTACTTCGAATCCTGTCTTGATTTCTCTGTCGAGAATAAGTTCCCGTGCTTCGCTTTTTCGCTGGCGTTCATCAATCCTCAGCTCTTCTTGAGTGAGGAGTGCTCGACTGGGATGTTCCTTCGCTTGAAGCCTTTTGACTTCATCTGTGAACCGAACCGCTTGCCGTAAAGCTCTGTGGCTTGAAACGGAATGGAATGTTAAGAAGGGAATCTTCCAAAAAGATTAGCATAGTAGATGGCTTTTTGGATGAAGTCTGTGAGACACATACGCATATTGACATCTTGATTCCGGTGAGATCTGAGCCGTGTCTTGTTCTTTCAATACTGGTTTTCCCGCCTAGACCCTGCTTGGTTTCCGTTCCAACCTGCTGCAGCTTAGACCCAGAAGCAAGATTTCTTTTCTTCCGAGCGCCAGTAGGCTTTGCAGTCACTTTATTTAGCTCTTTGCTTAGATTCTGCGGGTCAAGTTCGAACTCATCTTTATGGGTTTCTCCGATAGGTGCACTAAGTAACACAATAAACCATCGGTCAGTAAAATATTGCTGCTTTCTAAGATCTGGCGTTTGGTTTGAACTACAAGGTGCTTATTTTCCCTCCACTTAGATAATTTGTGATAAAAGCAAAACAGCAAGCTAAAATCTGGAAGTTTGGATGGGGAAATAAACTTCATATGGTAACTTACATTATTGACTTTTCGAGTTGCTTTCTAATGTCCTCCTTAACTTGTGTATTCGTTAGACTGTGTTGCAATTCAGAGATAGTATCACCTTCCCCGGTTGAAAACTCCTCTCTTTCAAACTATAATTTCTTGTTAGACTAAATCCGAAGACCCGAAGTCGTTTGGAAAACCTACACTGAGAGCCGGGTACATGAACCGACATAATGGCTTTCCTTTATGTTCCCTACGGTAAGATTCCATAAAGCCCTTGACACGTGTGTAATCGGCGTTGGATTTTGTAGGCTCGAGATAAATCCTCTTCGCTAAGTCCTAGTTTCTCGTCAAGTCAAGTTTCAAACGAAGTCTCAGTTTGTTACCTACCTCTGCCCAAGTCCACTGTTGAAAGGAAATTATCAATGCACTGAACGACTGCGGAAGTTTGTGGTAGCTCTTACATTATTTGCCGGGAGATGTATCCATCGAAAATGATGCTTCAGATTCATTCCCTCAAGCATCCACGCATCTCTTGCTTCATTCATGACAGCACCAGGCCCTGATTCTTTTTTATAAATGATATCAAACACGGTACTCTTACTCTCTAGTGTGCTAAAAAAAATATAAAAAAATAGCTGGGTTAGCCTCCCTCGTGCGATATTTCCAAGTACGAATTGCTGCTAAGTATAATTAAAATTGAGACAAAGCTTTGACTTACCAGTTGCGTCCATTTGATGTGCAGAAATCAATGATATTCGTAGGAGACAGGTTGCAGGCTTCCTCTATTCCGGTTCCAGAATCAACAAGAGGCTCCTTTAACTTCTGTGGTTTTTGAGCTACTCGAAGGGGTGCCTGAAGGAGAGCTCGCATTGTGGAATCCCTTCCCCAACAAATCGCCAATTCTCTTGCTGAAAGTCCTCCACTCCTTACCTCTGGATCGGCTCCATTCATTAACATATGACGCACGATATCTGTGGTTACCTCAGATCTGTAATTTACTACCCAGTGGAGTGGTGTCCACCCTGTTGTGTTCAACTTGATATTTCCGGGTTGGAAGGGGTTAAATCGAAGTCCTTCACCATCGTCTTTGCTGATTGAAAATCGATTCTCATCAAGTCCAATAAGATATTGGATTATTTCTCCCACAGTGTTTTGATGCCCGTTACTAGCTGCAGCTTGTATTGTTTTTGACCCGGTGATATTCGCCAGGATGGAACCCCCGTGTTCCTGGAATAACCATGGAACCATGTTTGTTCGTCCGCCGACGGCGACCCAATATAGCACGTCTCTAACCAAACCTTCCGTGGAGTAATCTTTCGCAGACAGTATCCGTCGCACGAAAGATTCCCTGCCATTGCGAGCAGCCCAGTTCAAAGTTCTCAGATGATCAATTGATGTCCAGCTATTCTCATTCTCTTGTAACATTTGCTCTATCAAAACTACCTGCTGATGGGGAAATTGCTCCATGGTTGGCCACTTGTCACCAAGTTTATTATCGTATCGTACGTCAACCTCATAATAAATGAGCAGCTGCAGGACGCCAGTATTTCTACTTTCGAGCGCCAAACCCAAAGCTGTCTCTCCTTTCAAGTTTTTTGCGGCAATGCTTTCGCGAGGCATAGCATCCTCATCCAGTAGCAACTTAACGAGCTTGTCGGAATCCTCCCTCGTCCGACAGGCTGAGTGTAAAGGTGTATCGCCATCCTGGTCCTTAGCACACACCCCCTCAATATCCGTTCTTGACAAAAGCGTTCCAAAAACTTCAGTGAACTCTTGCAGAGCTGCTAAATGTAAAGAATTCTGCCGGTTTTTGTTTTTGGCGCTGGTGTCAGCTTCGTGCTCCAACAACAGTGTCACTAATCTTTTGCTTTGTGTATAGTGCTGTCTGTACCAAGGGCTGTTCAAAGCCAATAACAATGGAGTATGGCCTTGTAACTCTTTAGCTTCGATATCAAGGGTCCGAGTATGGCCTAGTTGCTTATTTGGTACTGATTGGAGTAACATTTCTGCGAAGTTCACATTCCCTCGTTCTGCAGCAAAATGAAGTGCTGTCATGCCGTCTTTGTCTGCCGCTGATACATCAGCCCCAGCATCAAGCAGCAGCTTACCAACTGATACATCATCTCTATAAGCTGCCCAAAGGAAGGCAGTCATGCCTGTGCCATTCTTGTGGTGGACATCGGGTCCCTGATCAAGTAGAATTTTCGTTATTTCCTCGCTCTTGTCGTAAATTGCTCTTGACAGTTCCGAGTCTCTTTCCAAATCGAACGCTCCAAGACTCGCTCCCACTGAAATCAGAAGCTCCACCATTTTTTGAGAACGGTTGAGGACTGCTCGCAGTAAGGGAGATTCTCCTGCATCATCCTTTGTATTCACGAGGTTCTTCTTCGAAGACCTTTTGGTTTTTTTTGTCATCTTGTGTTTAATTGGCTTTACCGAATCCAGTAAGACCTCGACCGTTTCCAGATCATCGTAATGAACTGCTTGGTGAAGGGCAGTCACTCCTTCGCTGTTTTTGGTGTCGACATTCGCACCACAAGCGAGTAGCCGCCTCACATAGGAAATATTTTTGTCAGCAACTGCTTGATGAAGGACTGATACTCCTGAATCATTTGTGGCGTTGAAATCTGCGCCATTATTAAGCAATAAACTCATACACACATCATATCTGTTGGCCACGGCTTGCCATAAAGGTGTCTCCCCATTCTCTTCCTTCAACTCGGTATCGGCTTTTCTTTTGACTAATTCGGCTACTATCTCCTCGTGGTTTCGATACACAGCCCAGCTTAAAGGTGTAGATCCTTCGGATGATTGTTTATTAATACCGGCATCTCTGGCTAGTAATTCTACAACAATATCAAGACGGTTGTGCCAGGCAGCCCAGGACAGAAGTGTTGACTGGTAAGGATTTTGATGCGATGGTACTAAGTTGACATCCACACCGTCGTCGAGATAATCTCGGAAAGCGACAATATTGCCCGATTCCACAGCGTGGAGCAGCCTGTCGTCGATACTGTGGCGAGGATCCTCCTTCTCATCTGTAATCGTTACCGACTCGAAATGAGGCTGTGTCGGCACTGCGGACTTTTGCTGTGTCATTTTGTAGAAAGTGTTTGTTTCCAATAATCTTGAAAACGACCCTAAAGCCCCTCATTCTGGGGTGCGTGAAAAATTACCGTGTGTTTATCCGCTATGCTATACCCGGGGAAATATATGCACTGCAACTTTGCTGCCCGCCAACCACCGCAATGCAAGTGGGGCTATTTGAGGCAAACTAATATACAAAAAGGGCTAGAATACAAATACTCGTTCCTGGATCTTTCCGTAACTTAATTGTTCTAACCTTTCTTGAATATTTATATCAGGTAAATGCCACTTAGATGGATACCTAGTACTCTATACTTTATGAAATCCTAGAACTTTGTTTGGTTTGCTTAATCACTCTAAACTTTCTCGAACAATGTGAATTCATGATTAGAACTACTAGACTCACTACTTAACCGTTCCTTGAATCGCGAGTATACTGTAGAGCATACCAGGGCTAATATAATCGAAATTGAATAAGCAAAAATCCTACCGGTATTGAAACCAAGTTGCGCAGAAGTTTGGAAGGTAAGTACGTCAATGCCAATCCTTCATCACTATACCATATCTATATTCCATTCCATCCCATATCCACTAAAGCAAAGGTATCTTAACTCAAGAACTCCCTGTTCCTAACCCCTAACTCCATAACCAAATCCATATCCAACCCCAAACCAACCAAATACCACATTCTTAAATCCCCTTTGCCCCCCACTACTCTTCTCTCCACTCTTTCTTTTTTCCAACCCCCCTCATCCAATCACCAATCTCCCTTCCCCCATCACCATCACGATTAAACTTCAACCGATCCCCCAATTCCTTCCTAACACCCTCATCCATCTCTTCTTTCAATCTCTCTTCCTTATTTATCACTCCCTCATCTACTCGATCTCCTTTCTCACCATCCACCCTACTATTTCCTTCCATTAACTCCCCTAATTCATCCAACTTGTCTCCCTCTCCATCTCCGCCCGCCTCGCCCTCACCGACAGGTTTAGGTTCAGAGGAGGAGGAAGGCGGAAGCAACCCATGGTGTTCATGTCCATAACCCACCCTCTTCCCGGGATGAGCAGGATAACTAGGATGATTATGTCTCGAAGGATGGAGGGGTTCGAAAGCATGTTTACGATCCAATGAGGAGATAGGGTGGTGATGGTTAGCGTGGTGGTTATGTTCTTCTAAAGCGGCGAGCGCCAGTTTGGCCTTGAGTTTTTTGTTAGTCGGGTGTTGAACGATTAGTGAGAAGGGGAAAATGGTGAACGAACCTTTCGGCCTTGAATTCTGGTATATCGGTCTAGACTCTCACATAGTCTCTCGAGAACCCATTCGCTTTCTCCTACTTCGGCTAACATTGGACTGTCCTCGCTGTTGAAATATTGTGGTCAGCAGAAATACTTTCTACAAGTGCGCAAACAATAGAAAGGAACTCACCCAATCCAATCCCACTCCGTCAATCCCAACTCCCCTCCTGCCTTTCCGTTTTCCCCTTGGCCCTCCCCAACATGATCCTCATCCACCCCCTCCACCTCCTGACTACTAAACCGAATCAACCTCGTAATCTCAACCCACTCCTCATAACTATATTTCCTCCCCCCTTCCCTCATATCAACAGCAACCCTCTTGATACAAGCAGCCAACTGCCTCGCCAACTCATGATCACTCCTCTCCCTCAAAGGTTCCCCTGGATTCTCAGCAAGTTTCTCAAGCGTCGCCTCTCTCTCCCCACTACCTCCTTCTAAATCCGGGTCTTGCAATTCAAAGCCCTTTTCAATCCTCTTCTTCTCTTCCCTTTCGCGAGTTTTTCGTTCAAGGTAGTTTTTGATTCGAGGATGGTTCTCGAGGAAATCATGCCATACCCCTTCTTTAGGCATAACAGTCCAATCCGCAAGCGTGAAGGTACCTCGATTGATACTCTCAATAACCGTGTCCCCCATATCACTGATCAAAATCGTCATGGTCGGAATAGCAATAAGAGACCAAATAACGAAGAAAGGTTTCCCCGCATTACTCTTGGGTGAGAAATCACCATATCCAATCGTCAACAAACTTACGTAACAAAAGTACAACGCTTGAAAATAACTGAGCCCCTGTTCCCTCTGTTCGACGATTTTGAAGACTAAAGCGCCGAGTAACCAGAGGAGACCAAAGGCCATGACAGACATTGACAAAGCCCAGTATTTCTCAAATTTGTGCGTGTTGGCTTGAATTTCTCGCATGGCGTCGAAGCGATCCTTTTCTTCTTTCAGGAGAAGTAACTTTTCCGATTTGAGAGCTCGTTTCGTGTCTGCCTTTTCTTTCTTCGTATCTCGATTGAATGACATACGAGGGAAGCTCCGCACTTTTTCTCTCCCAGCTCCACCTCTACCGCCTCCTCCCGCTGGTGCGTGGGTTTTGTGGAATTTTATCGTTCGCCCTTGGAGATCGAAATGTCCATATTGCTCCAATGAGTTCCGCTTCGCTGCACCACTCGACGTAGCAGTCGATAGCTTCCTCGAAGCAGAAGATGCTCTTCTTTCAATCACTGTATCTCTTCTCGGTGGCAATCCCAGGCGTTCTCGAAGTTCCTTCTCACTTGTGACTGTACGACCATACGTCCGTTCTCGTTGTTGCAACTGGTGTTTCCGAATGACTTTATCTTTACTCATTCCCACTGCGAATTTGCGGATACTGTTGATCATCAAACCCAAGAAGATAATTCCAATTACTGAGTATGGGAATACGATTCCTCTCCCTGCATCGTTTGTTCCTGTAAAGTCCCCAAATCCCACAGTAAGGACTGTCACGTCACAGAAGTAGAGTGCATCTACGTAACTGAAGCCGCATACTTTCGAAAACACCGCTGCTCCACCAGCGAGCCAGAAGAAGAACATCATAGTCTGCAAAATAAGAGTTCTCTGGTCGTCATCGAGGTCGAAATGTTGCGGGTAATGACCGAGTGCGTATCCAAGCATGTTAATCATCAGAATCATGGATCCGATGAGATAAAGAACCGCGGCAATGATAGCATAATAAAACCCCTGAGAATAAGTTTCTCCGGGACGAATAGGAGGGACATAATGGTCCATAGCAACAATAATCCCAATAAGCTATCCATAATCAGTTCAATCCTATCATCAACAACTAGTAGCTTGAGTTGAGAAACTTACAATCCCAGTAGCAAAATACCACGCAATAATCGTAGCAGGCAAAGCAATAATATACCTAACCCTCTTCGTAAAATTCAACAGCAAACAAAAATTCCCAAAGAATCCAAACCCAAGAGAAAAGGCATTGAGTATAATCTCCCACCTCGGATCTGGTATACCAACTCCCTTTTCATCTGCCCCATCTGGTAACTCCCCATTATTGGGAAGTGTATCTCGCCATCTCGTTACCAAAGCTGCGATAGAGAGGACGTTGGCGAGAGGGCCGATGGTGGCAGCGAGAAGAGGTATAGCCGTGGATGCGAACCACCAATCTCTATTCCGCATGAATCAGCATTTCCTCCTTTCCACTCCAATATTTCTTAAACCTCCAGCGGAGAACCAATTTTGTTAGAGGGGAACATACTGAGGCAAATCATCCGTCTTCCCTCTCAACTTGAAATCCGGCAATTTCCCCATCGTTTTAATAGTCCTAACCCCGGAATCCGTTTTCACCAAAGTATTTCCATTCCCCCCATCTCTACTCCCCGTATCCCTATTGCCATCGTAGAATGTGATACTCGGATTTGGTGTATTGTTTCCGTTGTGAAGTCGGGAGGTACTCTCTTGGGAGCTAAAGGTAGGAGGGGAATCGTCGTCCATCGAGGGGCTCGTCATCGCGTTTGTGTTTTTGCTCCCAGCATCGTCATATTCAGTCACCTTCTCGCGCGCGAGGTCCTGACATGAGCTCCTGTATGGTTTACTGATGACTCGGTACTTGCAATCGCAAAGAATCGTTGAGTGAATCCCCAGCTCCCCAGCTGCCCGTCGCAATGCCTCGTGATGCCTCTCTTCTTCAAAGGGTGGCGCAAAATGACGTTAAACCAACAGTGAACCAATCGTGAACTTTCTCAGGACTTCCCGGCCAAAAAATGAGAGAACGAAACAAAACTCAATCAATCAAAAACCAAATTGAAATCGAGGAAAGAGCCAGCCTAGACCCAGATCCATTACTGTACGATCCATGCAAAAAGGTTATTTTTATGCAAAAACCCTCAGTAATCAACCACCCCGCTCTCTCCACAAACCAACCAGCAACCATTCATTCAACGCATGTGCGCGATGACCGAGAACTCGGTTTGTCCCCGGAAAACCCCCTAATATCGAAGCTGCCAATGGATGTGGAGAGACAGTAGTGTGGCGTTGATAGAGCTTGTCTCACAGGCTATCAATGGACATCATTGTAAGATAAGATATCCGGGGAAGCAGAACAGGAGAGCCAACCTAAGTCTCTTTATTTTTCATACGTAACACAATATTCGAGTAAACTCGGACAATGGTTTCGTTATTCATCATGCCCCCATATGAAAAATGCTTACTGTACTTCGTTGGCTCCACCACCACTCCCTGAACGCAGGCTGTGGAGAACGAGCTTGGCAAGCCAACAGAAAAGGCTCACCCCACGATTTCCTCTTAGCACTTCCCCTCAACCCACTTGCGAAAACCTCAATCACTCTGAGCAACCTGAGAGAAGGGTATCAAGTTAAAAAAATTATGTACAAGTAAGAAACAAGCGATGCCATCCCCTCGTCCAACTGGAGAAGAAGAAAAGCCACAAAAACGTGGGAATGGCCGTTACCCGTGCTGATCTCCCATTCCTGAAATAAGACTGGTCCAGTATTACGAGAGAGTTCTTCGAGTACGAGGGCGGCTGTATGACATGGAGTACGAGGACGAGGTAAGCAGAACGAGGAATAGGCTTGCTGACCATCGATATCACGTCTCACTTCAAGATTCCTCAGGGGAGAAATTCGAGAGAAGCTGTGAGGAAGGAATGAATGAAGGCACGAAAAATGGTCTTCAAACGCTCAATTATCAACCAGCCAAAGCCAGTCACCAAAGCTAGCTAGGTATCTTCTCCGCTGTTTGTTCCCATAGTGGTTCTCTTACTCGCTATGTACAAAGACGTGCCTCTCGCTATGCACTCCCGAGAGTATCTTCCAACTCCCTATTCCGTCAGTCCCTCTGTGTCTCTCATTATCCCCAAAACTCCCAGTTTGGGGTGTGTATCCTCAAAATATATTTCCTCGAGCTTCGATGACATCTGGTCATCATTCTCAAAAAGAAACCCGACCCCTTTCCATCCTTAACGCCAGTCGCATTCGTGTGTGTCTGGTCTCATCAAAAACAAGACCCCCAAACTCCCAGTTGATCGTTTCAATCCCCGAATCCGAATTCCAAAAACGCCGTTTCTTTCTAGCTGTGCTGTGTTTGCTTCGCTTCAAACAGAGAAGAATTCTAGTATGCCGTATGTGACAACAAAAATGTAATTATATGCAACTGATTTTTTGCGGTGTTTCTCCTCTCAAGTCGACTCATTATCGTATTATATAGGTGTGTTGTGGGTTGATTTAACATCCCGTCAACTTGTTTTTCGGCCATCCATAGCCTGTTTCGTCCCATTGCTATATCATCATTAGTTTTTCCCCGGATATATGGAAGAAGGAGGATGATACTTACAGTGAGATTTGGATTCTTGTATGCAATGGGGTGGTTCTTGATGTACTCCGTCGTAGGATATCCCGGAGGATCACATGTAACGCTCTCCTGCCCTTTCTTCTGGTATATTCTGACATAGTCGACATGCATGACCGTTGGGAATCGCAACAAAGGTGCATCTATCTGTGTCCATGAAGCACTGTATCCCAGATTGAGAATCATCGACATCGGTTCCATGGGAACTTGACGCGGACCAACATTGCCATTTGGTCCAATAGCTTTTCCATCCATAACGAAAGATGGGTTCTCACCCACAAACCAAGCGATCTTGCCTTCGGAGGTACCTGGTTCATACTCATATGCATATTTTTGATACGCAAGACCATCGTACCATGCGTTGTTCAGCATCGTTGTTCCACTGACAGCCTGTTGAAATGGACCGCCGCAATAGGTATTCATCTGAGTGGTTTCGTAATCCGGAATGGCCATGTAGTCGTTATTTGGTCGATAGTAGACATCGAATGGTGCAACTTGTAAACTCTGCGTGACAACCCCGATCCTGTTGTTGGGATCGACGGAGCCTTCAAGAATATCCAACTCCGGCGCGCCTCTACCAACACCCGGATTAGGATGATCTGCTCCCTTGCATACACAAGATGCAAGCTTCTGGCCCGGAAGATGAGAAAGTCCACTTGGATCGGATTGGTTTGGTGTAATCCCTGCATCGCATTCATTGTAAGTGTAAGGCCAGACTCCATCCGTGGTGGCCTTGAATCCTGGTCGACCCAAATTGCCCATCGACCAAACACCAGGCCACAAACCTGGGACACCCGAGGGACCAGCTAAAGAGACTGAAACTTCATAAACACCTCCTTTGAAGCACATCTGATTCCAACTGTTCAACATTCCCGACCGATATTGGAGACCATGATTTGGAAAAGCATCCAGTCTCAACTGTAAAGTGCCATTGGCGGTTGTAATCGCATCTGGGTCATACCACTCGAAGTCCTGAGTAGCTCCATACCAAATATCCGCCCCAGTCCAATATGGGTCATCCCCAGGGTAGAATGTTCTGTTTGGCGTATTAAATTCATCACTGAACACCAAATTCAATACCGTATCATCAAACTGGCTCTTTCTGGTCATGGCATCGGGTGGAGTGTCCGGGTCGATTAATTCCCTCCGGATGTTTTTCATGGCGGGATATGTACGATTGTTGACGTGAGCCCACGCCGGACCAGTATCATTTGGATCAAAGGTCGATGGTCCAGTTCCAAAGATTTTTGTAGAGAATGTAAACACTGGTAAAAGTATGAAAATGGCGAGGAGACCAAGGATGAGAAATATTGCACCGATGGTACTCGCGAGGTTTCGAGGACCAAAGAAATCCTTCCATGTCGTCCTGTAAGTGATATCATCATCGTCCGCTGGCATATGGAATTTGTCGTCCGCCTCGATTTCGTTCGCGTATAATATAAAACCCTTCTCTCCGCCATAATATGGATCAAAAGCCCCAATGCTATCATCCGGATAACCCCATTTCTCTAAATCTGCCTGTGAGTCATTGAAAGGATTGTTGGTTGTTGTTCGAAGTAATGAGACCTCAGATGCTGCTGCCGTGGCTGCTAGAGTCCGCTCTCTCGTGGGCGTTGCGGTTCCGCTCAAGTTGGTATTTGATCTGGACGCAGGATATCGCGAATAGTCGTGACCCAAATCTCCCAAACGTCTTGGTGTTTCTGGACGTGATGGCGCTTCTCCTGGTTGCAACGCAAGTGCAGATTTCTGTCGTAATATCTTTTGTGCCGAGCTCAGAGCTGCAACCTTCCGCTTTCCCTTGTCTTGAGGGGGACTTCCGGCGAGATGTGGACTCGGATCTTCCCCCGAAGATGAAGAGTCTCGAGGCGAGACTCCACCCGAGTTCCCAGCATTTTCCACACTTCCTTCCGTCGAATTGAGCGTCGAGGATGGGTTCAATGGTGATGGGATTACTGGCATATATGAAGATCTTCGGCTGAGACTGGCAGCGGAGATTTGTCTTCCCAATTGCGAGGGATTTGGACCAACCTGTTCCAATCCGTTTGCGCTATTCCGCCGTGATACATCTGGACTCGGCGTGTTGGCAAAGGGGGTGTTGAATCGCGAATCGAAAGGGTCCTGCTCGGAAGACAGTGTAGATACGCGATACTCGTTTTGTCCCACCTCGCTCATTTTTTCCTCCACAGCGGCTGGAGCTACGGCAGGACTTCCTTTCTGAAGCGGTGCCATATTTATAACTTCAAGTCATAAACCACGGATTTATGTGATGGAGGTTATTGCCATGTCCATTTCATCCGTTGACGTCTAGGTCCGTCTTTGTGACTGAATCCGGGGTTCAATGTATCATCCGAGTTATGTTGACGATGGAGATGGCGAGGAATGAATAATGAATCACCAGAATCTAAGGAGAACCGGTCGGAGTAGAGATTGTTGTGATTTGCGCGTTTGGTAGAAAGACGACCCGGTCAAGTAAAATGCCCCGGATTTGAATGATGGGACGGTGGGTGATTGAGCGATAGTGGAGTTGGCGGGGACAACCTTATTTAGGGATGAGAGGAACGAGAGGAACGAGGGATGGGCGTGTTGTGCTAACAAAAACGACTGTGATGGGTAACGAAAGTGATGGTTGACGACTGACTGACGATCGGGCTAGGGAAGAGGTCGTATAGTCTGGGGAGGGAGGGAGTAACGAGAGAGTAACGAGAGTCAACGAAGAAGTGAGAAGCGAATGGTCGGGTAATTCGACCGACCTGGTCGCGATGATGCGAGCGAGCAGGGACGAACCAATGCACCCGTAGTGGGTTAGAGTGGGGCATGGCAGTCTGGGCAGCTGCGTTCCTTGATCTGGAATGGATCTCGTCGAGAAACGGCCAGGAGGTAGCTCTGGGGAAGAAAGGAAAAGCGGCGTCCATACTCGTACTAGTATTTGCAGGTAGAAGAACGAGATAGCCACCTCACAATGGACCGTCAAGGCGACAGTAGAGAGCTCTCGTTGTTGTAACTTTTTGGGGCAATTGGAGCCGATGAAGGGGGTTTGAAGATCGAGACTAACTTTCTAAATTTTCCAAGCTTTTAGAGTAACAAGAGAGACAGGCAGGTGCGAACCTGGAAGTATCTACTGCCGTTTTTCTCATTCAGTCCACAGACGGCAACACAATGAATAAGAAGGACTTTTTAGAAACCACCCTCCTGTTTAATAAACATCTAAAACTGATACTGTATTATACCTAGGAAAAAATATTCATCTCCCCCGAAACTCTCCACACTGGTGTTACTTCGTGCCGCTTTTCCCTACCGGCGCGCCAGCTTAACTCAGGGGTAAGAAATGCGGTCGGAGTGGAGAGTGACGAAATTGCCCCAAGCTTCCCATCCAAAAGCTCAAATTCCGTTTGCAAAATCCCATCATCTCTCCTCTGCTAAACACCAATTCCCCCTCTAAG
Source organism: Hymenoscyphus fructigenus (assembly GCA_001414455.1). Classification (NCBI taxonomy): domain Eukaryota; kingdom Fungi; phylum Ascomycota; class Leotiomycetes; order Helotiales; family Helotiaceae; genus Hymenoscyphus; species Hymenoscyphus fructigenus. Next base: position 199,803 of record LKUV01000081.1, on the reverse strand, counting down.
AAAACTAATCATAGAACCGTAGAATCATAGAACCGTCGAGTCATGGAATCATGGAATCATGGAATCATAGAAATTGAAGTCATCAACGCATCGTAGATTCCAATATTCCTTTGCCTCCAGGCAGGTACTTATCACCCCACTCGTATTCTTTTCCCGTAGCGATCAAGGTTGCAGAGCATCTTCTCGTATCAACAACAGGGCCGAAAACAGAAAGCGCCGGCATTTCAAGGGGTGCAGCGTCGAGAGTGCCACAAGGTGGCGGGAGCAGTTGCTGGGCTGCCAATGCACCTCCCCATGCCCCCCAACTCGAGGGTTGAGGGGTGTTGGATAAACTGATCTTCACCAACAGATAAGGACGATCTTGTCGACATCTCCCCTCGCGAGGTGTGCCTGCCCAGACTGGATTTTGATTGCCTTGATTACCTTGAATGCCTTGATTGCCTTGATTGCCTTGATTGACTTGATGGCCGACTTGGAAGTTACTGTCGAGTGCTGAGTAACGGGTGTACAGGGACAGGTACTTCCTTTTGAATCTGACCTGAACACGACCTAAATACACTGCCCCTCAGCGCATTCCAACCACCCGCAAGCAACAACCCGACAACGAAACCCCTCATCTCGTCGTAAAAATAATTCGGGCGAAAGAGAGAAAAACGTTGAAGCTAATTCAGGGCCAGGGTCCTGCCAAGTCTGCAGCAGCTCGTCCTGCCGGCTCATCAAGATCAAGTGTATGTCTCATTCAGGGAACTTAGCGTGCACATCCCCTCGCCGTCATCAAAACTTGCCGCTGCGTGCGATGGACACTAAAAGCGGCTGTAAATCCACTCTCGTTGCTCCAACTGTCTTCAGAGAATGAACCTAAAATACTCTGGCATTGAAGTTGATCGTTCCAAGAGGAACATTCCAAATTCTCCCAACTTCTTCAAACAAGCAGCTTCAAACAAGCAGCTTCAAACAAGCAGCTTCAATTCTCCCAAATAATTAGAACAACAAACCTAGAGCATTTGAGTATTTGAGTATTTACTCGTACTGCCGCTTTTATCCCCCATCGCCAAGCAGGATAAGATTAGACCTGAATTTCTGCAAGCCGTTGCCGTTCGGCAGCAAGTCGTTGCATGCGGTGTGGTGGTCCGGTCCGGTCCTGTTTCTATTTGAAGTCGCACCGTTGACGCACGGTTATTGATGGTGTGAGGGACAGAGCTTGGACTTGCGAAAAATTATACAAGTACGGAGGATAGTCGAGTGGAGGACATCAAGACTTTGCTGAAGTCACTATATAGTTCGAGGATGTAAGTGTATGGAATATGGACTATTTTGTGCTTTCGGGACTTTAGCCGGGCACTTGGGTGGTTCCTTCGTTGAAGCTTGTCGAAGCTTGAAGAAATGTCTAAAAGTGTATGAAGTGAGAAGGTTTGGTGTATATAAATCGACAGAGCCTTATGGAGCTACCCTTCACAACGTCTAACAATAAAAACTCTAATCGCCGAAAGACCACGCGCCCCAGATGAGACATCTTTTGAGTACCAACTGGTACATCCATGAACTCGAAGAACAGGCACAAAAGCGCCAATTAAATTAAAATTAAAATACAACATTATACAACACGATTATATACCATCTCCATCATCCCTCTTCCATAGCGAGGGACAGGATTCTTAAATTTCTCCTCCATTAAAAAAAAGGTAGAAGGTAATAAAACACCAAGCCGGGCAGCATTGCCAATACAAAGACAAATATCTTTTTGCCATCTCATCTCCTATTCGTAACAATTAAAAAGAAATTTGGTATACAGCCTCTCTAAGAAGCTCAACGAGAGAAGGAAGAATTTATACATGAGAGATTAATTAGTGCGTGGAACCTGAATCATCTAAATCAATTCCCAATGCCTGTTTGAGGACATTCAATTGGCTTTGTAGGTTGTTGATATTTCCTTGTAGACCACTCAGAAGGTCAAGGACGTGTATCTGTTTCGCCCTGGGTAGATTATCGAGAGGCATCAAAGAGGATTGTCTGACATTTTGTGGTGGGGCTGGCTGAGGCGGTGCAGCTGGAGGAGGAGCGCTTTGCATAGGTGGTTGGTACATTTGTCGTATGTAATTGATAGGCTGAGAAGCTGTTGGGTTGGGAGGAGGAGGATTATTTGCTGCGGTCCAAGCTTGTTGTAGTGGTTGTGCTTCTCGAATCGGGACTTCCGTAGGAGTTGGATTCCCTCCTCTTCTCATATCTTCTTGCGATATAATTGACTCTTGCTTCTGCCTCTTTCCACCTTGAGGTCCTTGAGTGTGTGGTATTGAAGGTTCGTCCCTCGCGATTTCGGCTTGCATAAGTGTATCCATATCAGGAGACCTCTGCTGCTGCTGGTGTTGCCAATTCGATTCCGAGGTTGATGCAGGAACAGCAGTTTGCGCCTTCGCGGGCTCCGACGTCCTCTTTCTCTTTCTCGCCGGCTTTGCTGATTCGGCGACAGGCTGGGAAGTCATAAAAGACTGGAGCATTTCGGGATTGGAGGAATGATATCGAAGAGCCCTTCCGTCCGCGGTACCTGCTTGCATTTTCATTAGCACGGATTCCCGACCATTGCCAACGCGTACATACCTGAAGTTTGAAATCGCAAACTACATTTGTTACCCTTCGAGGTAAAAATGCAAGTCGAACAAGCTCCCTGAAACCACGGATCCAATGTTATACATTGCGCAAATCGACCAAAGCCTCCGGCGCAATGGCTGCATGGATTTTCGACGACATTGCCTCTGGTAGACAACAGGATGGCGCCTCTTTGCTGAACGCGAGGACTGTCAATTGCCTTCTCTCGAGGTAATTCTTGACCCGGGCGCCATGGAATTGGGCGGACTTCTGGTAGTTGGCGCAAACGTTCTAAGAATGGGATTTGGCTAGTGGATTTCTGAGCGCGTTCTGGCGGACCACTTCCAGTTGCAACACTAGGACCTGGGGGATTTGGCTGAACACTCGAACCACTCAATTGATACTGATACAGGTTCTGCTGAGCCGCATTTTCCCCAGCCATTCTGTGAGAGGATGTTGGTGATGCATAGGTCGAAGTGGAAAACGCCCAGACCAAGCCATGAAGGTTTATCGTTATCGCGGGGGAGGTTCCTTCCCCCAAATTTCCCAGACCTTCTGGAAGAATACCTACTAGCCGTGTCTCTCATAACCTTTCAAGCAATGACCCTCGAGCTTTCAACCCTTTTCGAAAAGTCCCTTTTACCTGGTCTTCCGAAAATTCCCTTTTCTTCACCGGAATGTCGAGGAGACTGTACCTTCTAATTGTACAATTCGTTTATCATATTCTATTACAGGTTCCCAACCCTAAAAACACCTGCTTCCGTATCGCTGTAATACGCTTTCCAGAAATCATTGACCTATTATAATCCCATAAGTTTCTCATTCTTCAATTCCCAGCGCTCTCCGAAGACTATTAAGCTCGCGCTGGAGGTGATCAATGCCGCCTTGCAAGCCACTCACTAATCCATATACCTGTCTCTGCTTGTGTTTTGGCAGTGTGTCGATTAACACTGCTGCCCCTTCCTCATTAGCAACCGTATCCTCTCGTCCACCTTGCTCGAGGCTCATTCGATAATTCGAGCCATTGCTCTCCCCGGTGTTGCTATTGCCAAACATCTGGTTGCCAGAGCCAGGTGAGGCTTGCTGATTTACAGTTGCCCAGCTTAATGGAGCAGCTCGATCTCCACCGTCTGGACCAGCACTCCTCATTCCTCCATTGACTCCATTCATCATCATTTGTTGGTTAGGCACAGGCATCTGTGGATTGACTGTAGCCCAGGGTCTTTGCACAATGTCCTTCATTTGTTGTCGAGCATGCGAGTTCCCCAGTTCCTGTTCCCACTGTGGTCGTTGGCTTTCCCATTCCGGGACCGTATCTTTCTCCTTTTTCCGTTTTTTTGGTTTCGGACCTTCGCTCGCAGGTTGTTGACCTTGCATATCTTGGTTGTTGATGAGGGATACTCCTCCTCCCGCGCCAGGTGTGTTAACTGGCGAGCTCTCGGGATTGTCTATAACATGAGTTAGTGTAGACCATCAATTGATGTGATGACCACAACTTACCATCCTGTACCTTAATACTACAACGGTTCGGTCGTCCGCTAAGCTGACAGCTCGCACATGCACCCTTGAAGAATCCCTCCAACGCGACACAGAGCTCGAATTTCCCTCGGCCGTTGGCGCAACTATTGCAAGGCGTAGTTTGAACCTCTCCGCGCGTCGCAAGTAGACATCCAAATCGAATTTGTTTCCTTCGTGAGTCCCCTCCTGTCTCGTTTTCTGCGCCCGGTTCTACGCCAGCTCTCCAGGGCAATGGACGCTTCTCCGGCATCATCTGTAAGCGTTCCTCCATCGTGAGCGACTGCGGTTTCTGTCGAGACTTCGGCGCGCGCTGCGGCGCAGGTTGACTGATCGGGGTGGAGTACTGATTCTGATTGAAGTTCATCTCTTCCTCGAGAGGCTCGGGCGATTCGAGGTGGTTCTGGGAGGAGGGGTTGTGAATCTGAGCCAGCAATTCGTTAACCAGGGGTTGTAGTACTAGGCCACCGGGGGGAGACATTGCATCTATAGATGAATGAGGCGACCGCTCAAATTCGGGTTTTATGGGGATGGTAATTGTTGGATAGCTGTCTTCTTGGAGGCCTGGAAGCATCCTTTGAAAGAGGAGCGAGCGCGTGGGGGATTGGTCGTTAAGGTTGGAGAGTGTTCTATTTTCGCATGCCTCAAACTACCTACGATTTTACCCTGGAAATAAGCATAACTGAGGGTGCTATCGCTATCAGACCTGGAGATCCGAAACACTTGGAGAACCCACATACCCCTGAAATTTTTGATTCTGTAATCTGGATATTAACCGTTACACCAATTCTCCATTTATGATTTCATGAATCGGTGAGCAGCTCAGAATTGGTGTCGTACAAGCTTTATGGGGGTTCCTGTTACCCGTAGAGGCCGTTTCCACTAGCTTCACGATCTAAAAGCGGAAGCATTTCGCAGTGGAGGGGAGACAACCTAAAGCTATATATATCTTCTAGCGGTCTGAGGGAGGCACAATATGGCTAATTGTGTCAGATTTAGATGGCAATTTATTTGATTTGCCAGGTTTGTCTAGACAATCAAAACTCCTCGTACTAATTTCTTCACCATTTATTAGGTTCTAGACCTGCTCTTGAACTACTGCTCTTGACTCAAGTTTTAACGATTTTTATTTCATTCGTGAGTTCTGTATGCAAGAGCTGAGTCTATTTTACAAGTTTCCCTCCCCAGTATACACGATAAAGCAGGTGGTGTACAAAGCCAAATTCTACAAACCCAGTTACTCCTTTTTCTCTTCCTTTGCCTTTTCTAAAGCTTTCTCTTCTTTTAATTTTTTCTCGGCTTGTATTAATTTTCCTACCTGCCAAATCGCTCGATTGAGTTCAATGTCGAGTTCAGGCATACCAAGTGCCTCCGCGATTTGTTTCCCCTCCGATTTGTGAATGATCATCCTCTCATCATTTGATTCTGAATTTGGCAATTGTTTGGTCTGTTCCTCAGGCGTCACCCCAAACGACTGATTCCCATTCGTGTAGATCAAATCCAGAATTTTCGAAGGTTTAGGTGTGATGAGCTTGTTTTGCAGAAGGAATTCGATGTGCTTTGAGCCCGACAAGGCACGCCAATGCGACCAGGCCCGGAAAACGAGGTAGAAGAATGGTAAATTTGGAATGCTAAAATCTGTTAGTGGATATTGCAATGGCTTGGAAAAAATATACTTACATTGGGATGATTGCAACTGGCGCAGATATTGGCATACCAATGAAACTCCATATCATCCGCTTCTTGTGCAAGCTTTGGCGTTCTGTTCCCAGTTTCCTCAAAACTTCTAGTATACTCTCCTCTTGTAGGACTGTTGAGGGGAAGAAGACCTCAACCTTCTCCTTGCCAGAAAGTTCTTCTTCCTTCTTTCTGGCAGATAATGGAGGTATCGACTTCAAGCCCCATTCCTCAAATGGTATGCGCTTCAGAGCTTGGTTTCCATAGTCCACCACCTTCTTCTGCCACCCGCTCTCCTTCTTCTCCCAGCCTGCCCACAATTGTGCAGCTTTTGTTGTTCCCTTATCAATCCAACTCTGTTTCTCTGCTGTGGCAATGTTCAATCGTTGGCAGTATATGAGCGTTCGCCGCGTGGAAATGGGGAGGAGGAAAAGTCGCATTGTATCTGGACGACCGCGTTGGCGGTGTCTTGAGCAGAAGTTTGAAGTCAATTCATTCCTGAGTACTTGTAAAGGGGATAGTTGGGTTTATGCGTGGAGATAAGGGGTGGGAGCTCTTCAAAGTTGGCGGGACAATTTATTTCTGCGAAACGCTGCTGCGCGCAAAGCAATGACGCACTGGCTCGAGGCAAGGAAAGCGGCATGGAATATCAAGACAGTGGTCAAGTTAAATTCAAAAAGCTTTTACGTTGGAAATTTAATTCAAATCTTTTGATTCAGCTGAACCTGTGCTTTTTGGAATACGTTGCACGTATATATATTCCCCTTTGAATCTAGAACAATAATGACTTACAGATAAAGTAAGGACTGAAATACACCAGTATTAGTCGGTGCCGCTTTCCTTCTACTCATCGCAAGTTCGGCTCAACATCCCATAAAAGGAATGGCTGGACAGCCCCTGCTGAATGTACCTCCGTACCGGCAGGAGATCCACCACTACGTTCAATCGATCCATCGGATTGTCTTCCACGGTTGACGTCGCTTTCCAAATTCGGTCCTTACAACACCATGTATTTTCTTCCCCGCCATCTTATCTAGAGGCTCCGGTTTGCGCGGTCATGCATTTCTGTGAGCGCTTCATTGCCATTGACCTGCCTCTGTAGCTTCGTAGCTCGCCGAGCGTGCACTAGGCGTGGCGCCCGCGCCAACCTCCTCACGTTCACGTTCCCTCCAACCTGCCTCATCCATGGCATCGTCAAACATTCCGGACCGCCTGGACTCGCGCCAGGGAACGCAGCTCGACCCTAATTCGCACATTCAAATTCAAAATGGTTTCCTCTCTGCGGCCCAACGCCGACCATCTGGCTCGTCCTTGTCCAGCGATGCCACCATGAAGCGATTGCGGGAACTCTCAAATAATATTAATCCCAAATCCTCCACCGTCTCACGCCACACCGCAAGTTCAGCGGGTACTCAGGCTGCGAGCCATTCAACCCAGGGTTTTATAAGAACCGTGCCACGTATGTATAATATTCGTTGCGCCAGGAATCATATTAATGTGGAATAGCTTGGTTGGATTCTTGCGAAGACGAAGACGAAGTTGTCATCGAGCAACACCCCACGACAAGACTTCTGGCGCCATTGCCTCGAATCCATAACGCGCAACACAACAGCGCACCATCTCAAACATCCAGGCGTATTTCCACGGACGGATATGTAGATTCATATAATGAGTCCTCAAAACTCTGCGAAAAGAAGCCAGAACCAGGATTTTTTGGGTCTAAAGAGCCTGCGAGGGGACGAAAATGGGATCACGTTAGAGATGGGGAGCCTGTAATCCTCCAGTCAGGTGTAGTTCCAAGACACTCTCCCTGGAAATCGTTTGTCAAATCTTCCATGTATGGTCCGGGTCCGAACGAGGACCGTACAAGAGTGACCTTCGAGTTTTTGAATCAGCAAACCCCAGGTTACGATCGGCCTTGGAGAGGTGACTTGGATGGAGCCAATGATCCTGAGAAAGCAGGAGGCTTCTTACAGAGCAAAAAGCAACGTCGTTCCTTTTTCCAGCGCTGGCAGGTACGTATCAGAGCCACCACCTCTCGTCCACCGCTAATTTGTTTAGCATACACTTCTTATGCACCCTTTAATTCCATTAATTTTCAGACTAACTGTGCTTATCACGTCCATAATTGCTCTTGGCCTTGCGGCTTCCGCTCACTCACTTTCTAGAAAATACCAATTTCCTCAAAACCCGTCTACAACGATGGCTGTAGTTGTAGATGTTGTAGCCATTCCCTACATTATTTACGTCACTTGGGACGAATACACCGGAAAACCCTTGGGGCTACGTTCACCAAAGGCAAAAATTCGACTTGTTTTACTAGATTTATTTTTCATTATCTTCGAATCCGCCAATTTGTCCTTGGCATTTGCAGCTTTGACCGATGCTGATGGAAGCTGCACACTGGATAAGAATGGGCACAATGATGTCTTATGTCGCCGAATCAATGCCCTGTGTGGGATATTGATGGTGGCGCTTATTGCCTGGAGCATGACATTTTCAGTCAGTATATTCAGGTAAGACAAACTTTGATGATACAAGTACGAGTTTTTCTAACAGATTATACAGGCTGGTTGAGAGAGTTGGTGGTAGGGAGGATGCAGAATGATAGGGCAAATCCCTCGAATGGAGTAAAAAGGCTTTTCATTTTGTCTAAACAGGGAAACTCCTAGCTATCTAGAGGAAAGGCGTTGGGATATCAATAAATCGGAAAATCAGCTAAATTCATATGTGTGCAACATAGAGCAATAACGAATAATGTATATAATACATGTACTATTCCAACCTTCAATTGTCTATCAGTGTTCTCTTATTCACTTCCATACAAGGAATTTGTGAATTTATCATGAAACTTGCCTACTTGAAAACTTGCAATAATAAAGCAACTCTCTCTTCAGTCTGAAGACTTTCTGAGTCACTTCTTTGGTGAATGAATCTGGGTGTTTGTTGTATGGCGCCTTGCTGCACTGCCTGTACTGCAGGGATTAACAACAGAAGGCCGGCCTGAGGCATGTGGTAGCCTGCTCTACTCAGAACAGAACGCCTTGAGATCTATAAATCCAAATTACAACCTCAACCTCTTTTGTTTCGCAACCCACTGCGATTTTACATGAGTGGACTCATCCTCTGTCAACCTTCGTTTCTTTCTCTGCAGGCGTCACGGAACGGCTGCTTGATCCTTTACATCCCCTCCTGATCTTGCGACCTATTCGCGTCTTGGAGGCACACGGCATCGATTCCCTCTCACCATACCAAAAGCCTTGAAGGCGCGAATAACTTCTCCAGCTATCGAGACGAGTCCCCTGGCGCGGGTGAATCTTGAAGCTCCGCCACGTCACTCGCCGTACGTCTCTCGGCCTCGTCTTCGCATTTAAGCATCCCCCTCCTCTCCATCAGCCACCCCTCCAACCGCCACATTCACGAATCGACACAACCGTCAAGATGGCTACCAAGATGGCCACCAAAAACAACGACAACATGCCTAAGATACCCGACCGCGAGGATTTGGACGCTACGTAAGTTTTGGTCTTCACCATTGCTAGCTGCCCATGGTCACCTTGACACCAACTAACTTGTTATAGCTGGGCTTACCTGGAAGCTGTGGTTGACAGAATCATGGTCAACCTCACCGATGGGTTCAAGCTAGATGAAGTAAGTGTAGCCCCCTCCCCAACTGTCTCGTACATCTGCTAACCGTTGCCTCGCAATCTACAGTATATGGGAGCTTACTCGTACGTTCCTGCGACTTCCAACTCCTCAACCCCCAAACTCGCGGTGCTAACGATATAACAGGGCTGTTCACAACTTTTGTACATCACAAAAGGCAGTCAGCAATGCAAGCCAGGGAATTATTGGTGGTGCACACCGAGGAGGTAATGCTCAGAGAAACCTACCCTATTTCCAAACTAACATGCGGCCAGCACATCTTCTCGGCGAAGATCTATACAACAATCTGATCAAGTACCTCGAAAACTACCTAAAGAAACTCATAGTCGCATCCCAAAGCCACTCGGACGAAGCACTCCTCACTTTTTACATCAAAGAATGGAACCGTTATACCTCCGCCGCCAAGTACATCAACCACATTTTCAAGTACCTCAATAGACATTGGGTAAAGCGAGAGATGGATGAAGGCAAGAAGAACGTCTACGATGTCTACACGTTACATCTGGTGCAGTGGCGTAACTCCATGTTCGTATCGGTTGACAAGAAAGTAATGGATGCCGTTTTGAAGATGACCGAGAAGCAACGAAATGGAGAGACCATTGAACACAACCAGATTAAGGCTATTGTCGACTCGTTTGTCTCTCTCGGTTTGGATGAGGCAGACCCTACAAAATCCACTCTTGATGTTTATCGATTCCACTTCGAAAAGCCCTTCCTAGCAGCCACCGCACAATTCTACCAAGCTGAGTCTAAGCAGTTTGTGGCTGAGAACAGCATTGTCGAGTACATGAAGAAGGCCGCCACCCGGTTACAAGAGGAAGACGATCGTGTCAACATGTATCTGCATCCAGATATACTCCTCCCTCTCAGAAAGACCTGTCAAACCGCATTGATCGCCGACCATTCTACTCTTCTCCGTGATGAATTTCAAGTTTTGTTAGATCAAAATCGGTACGAAGACATGGAGCGTATGTACGATCTTCTTTTCAAGATTCCCGATGGACTGGATCCACTGCGCGCCAAGTTCGAGGCACACGTACGCAAGGCTGGTCTTGCTGCTGTTTCAAAGGTGGCAACTGATGCAGATAAACTTGAGCCCAAGGTATACATTGATGCCCTTCTTGATATCCATACCCAATATCAGGCCTTAGTCAAGAAAGCCTTCAAAGACGAGCCTGAGTTCACCAGGTCTCTCGACAACGCATGCAGAGAGTTTGTCAACCGCAACCAAGTTTGCAAGTCTGGCTCCAACAAGTCTCCTGAACTGCTAGCCAAATATGCCGACGCTGTACTTCGAAAGGGAACCAATGGCGCCGAGGAGAGCGATTTGGAGAACACCCTCAACCAAATCATGACGGTCTTCAAATATATTGAAGACAAAGATGTCTTCCAGAAATTCTACTCTCGCATGTTGGCTCGACGATTGATTCACACCAGCTCATCTTCTGATGATGCAGAGACAAGTATGATCAGCAAGTTGAAGGAGCAGTGCGGATACGAGTACACCAATAAGCTCCAGCGCATGTTCCAAGACATCCAAATATCGAAGGATTTGAACACCGGCTTCAAGGAGTTCGAGTCGGGACTCGTTGAAGAGGGCAGTGAGAAGCCAGTCGATGCAACATACTCAATTCTTGGTACAGGTTTCTGGCCCCTGAATGCTCCACAAACTGACTTTAACCCACCTGCCGAGATTACAAAAGCTTACGAACGATTTTCTACGTACTATAGCCAAAAGCACAACGGTCGTAAGCTTACCTGGCTGTGGCAGTTTTGCAAGGGAGATGTCAAGGCAAACTATTGCAAGAACACCAAGACACCATACACCTTCCAAGTGTCAACCTACCAGATTGCGATCCTGCTCCTCTTCAATGAGAACGACAAGAATACATATGAAGATATCAAGACATCAACCAATTTGCAAGCCGATGTCCTTGATCCAGCTTTGGGTATTTTTGTCAAGTCGAAAGTTCTCCTTATGAGCCCAGAAGGCGACAAGCCCGGACCAGGCAAGACCTTCAGCTTGAACTATGATTTCAAGAGCAAGAAGATCCGCATGAACTTGAACATTACGGTCAAGTCCGAGCAGAAGCAGGAAGTTGAGGATACCCACAAGACCATCGAGGAAGACCGAAAGCTTCTCATGCAGGTATGTACCACTTCACCTCTCTGGATATTTGACCATGCTAACTTTATCTCTAGTCTGCTATTGTCCGTATCATGAAGGCTCGAAAGAAGATGAAGCATTCTCAACTCGTCAGTGAATGCATCAATCAAATCAAGACTCGCTTCATCCCCAAGATTCCCGACATCAAGAAGTGTATTGATATTCTGTTGGAGAAGGAGTACTTGGAGCGACTTGATGATGATGAACTTGGCTATCTTGCTTGATCGATCTTTTCCTTGTCTCTCTTTCAGGGCATTGATGCTTTTAGAGTCCAGGTCAGGACATAATCACCAGCTCTTCCTAGGGGATGAAAAGAGTAATATATTTTTACCAGCGTTCTCCTCCTTTCCAAGACTTGCATATTGGTGGTTGGGGTGGCTGGTGGCTGCTACGATTAGCGGGTCGGTGGTGTTCTTTTTCTTTTTTCGATTTTGAGAGGCAAAACTCATTATCTTCTTCTAATGTCAAACAAAAACTTGGTATTGCAAGAAACGAAGGTTATGATGAATCGGATTGGTCGGGAAGGGGGAGCTGGGACTTGTTTTTCTTGTTTTTTTCTTTTCCTCCTCTTGTCCGTTTCTTCTTTCTCTGATGATTGGTATGAGACAACAGAGATATACAGGAACTGACATGGCGGCGGCTGGTGGCAAACAATAAATAAGCATTGCTCAGGTGTCGGAGGAGTTTGATTGATGATATTGTGGATACGACCTGGACCTGGCTTTGACTTGGCTTGGTCATAAGACAGAGAGACTGTAATCTTCTTGCAGGCAATAAAAAATGATGCACACATAAAATGACTTTGAACTTTGACATGAATAAATAAGTCAGAGTTTGACAACTGGTATGCCACTGGTATCCCTGGTATGCTGTAAAACGTGACTTCCTAAGCCCTAATTATGTAACGGAACTATAGTGAATGTGGAAACGTTGATATTTAGTGCCACTAGCGAATACACTCTTATTAATTGACCTAGTTCTTTACGGACTCTTTTACTCTTTGTAGTCAATCTATTTCATCAAATCGTACTATTCTAGACCTACACTACTACCACAACCCCTAAAATGACGCTATCTAGTCCTTTAGCTTCTAGTTTGAGGGTATATATCCGTGTATTATCTGAGACGTTGATCCTCTCAACTTCAAGAAGATGATCGTAAAATGCAGGCAGCCAAACTACAAGACATTCCCTGCTCAGAGCGTTGACTACATTTCTTATAGCTTAAAACCCTTCAAAGCTTATTACACAAGATATTATACAGATAAACCAACTAGTAGAGACGAGGAGGCTATACCTAAGGCAACCTACAATGAACTAGCTGATTCTTTACAACCAAAGCTTAACTTCTCACACTATGGAGTCACTACACAAATACAACTTAATAATACTGTCTAAGTACTTCAAGTTTTCAAAGAAACCTTTTATTGAAACCTCACTACTTTTATTACCTAAAACAATCTTGTATTTTATGTTATTGATACAATCTCAATGCAAACCCTACTTACTCACCTCAATCCTCGTACAATTATAATTTCATCCAAAACTATCGGACACAATGTTAGCAAATCCTTTTGCATTAGAAAAGCTAAGGTCAAAAACGATTTACAAGAGCATATTAAGAGTAGAAGTTGAATTACGTTGACTACTGATTGTTAGACAGCAAGAAATAACAAGTAGTATATAAGCACCACTAGTTATTACATTAATACCTAAGGCAATACTAATATAACTGTAATTACACTTCCTTACTTTGACAACCTAAACCACACAGTTAAATACCTTTGTAAAGAGATCTAGAAGGTTACTAAGGATTGCAATATTTTACATTTAATTTATACAATTACAAGGGATAATGTTAATGTTAATATAGCTCTTATACATGAGTTTTCAACACACGTTAAGAGAAAGTAGGAGGCTATAGATCCTCAGGATCAAGCTCAATTCTAGCTTTAATTCAACACCTCAGATAGCAATATTCAATGTATCTCTTATATCTACAACCTCACTGTTCAACATAGTATAAAGTAATTAAAGGCATAACCAAAAGTACGCTATGTATACAAGGTCAACAAAAAATTCACTATTTCTAAAAAAACACAACAATTACTCTACAATCCTAAAAGCACTGCTTTTTTCAAAATAAGGTCATTAATATAAACATTACAATATCAGCGAGTTTGGAAAGACCTCCTTAAACAACAGTGCTGTGCTCTTAGTATACACTACTTAAAACTTCTACTTGATATACTAGTCTGCTAGAGCTCGACTTATATAATACTCAAGTAGTTTCTTCAGCTAGAAGAAGTAATTCAACAAACCCTTATCTTAATCTAAGTAGATAGCAATGTAAAAGAGAGGTTAGAACTTTTGGATATTAAGTAGGTTATTCTTAGAGATGTCAAACAATTTTTTGCACTCTTTGTTAAACCTACTAAACAGACACAAGCTGATTAGTATCCAACTCTCTACAAACAGTACCTACAGTTATCAAGCTTCTTTAGCGTCTTCGTGATCTCAAAACTAGCCTCGATGGAAGTACTCTAAAGCAAATGTGCTAGTCTACATATATATATTTGGATATATATTTCAAGAAGGTTCTAGCCTTGGCTTTGCCTATAGTTGCAACAGTTCTTGATCCTCGATTAAAGTTATATTATTTTCAAAAGATCTTTGCAAATGAGGGGGTTACTAGAAATGCTACCTATCGAAATATCGAAAAACACTTTAATAAAGCCTATAATCTATACAAACATCGAGAAACAGAAATACAACTATGCAATCAAATCAACGAGCCTCAAACCACAAACTCTGTAACGTATAAGGCAGATAATAGCAATCCTTTTGCTGACTTTGTAGACAATTGCCATTCGACTGAACTCTCAGAAATTACACGTTACCTTAACGAGAAGTTACTTCCAATCAAGAAGGTAGAGGAAATCACAGTATATTAGCAACACAAGCAATAGAAATATCTAATTTTATATCAGATAGCAAGAGACTATAGAGCTATTCCTGCGACCTCAACCCTATCAGAGCATGTATTCAGCGACAGCAATGAAACCCTTTTGAATATGAGGCTATCCCACAATCATATTCAAGAGATTATATGTTTGCGTAACTGGGGTGTATTGCCTGACAATAATCTCGAAGGAACTATTAGCAAAAAGGGTACTGTGAATAAGGTAGGAGCAGAGGATTCGGAGGACGAAAATACACAAGTAGAAGGGGTAGAAGGAGCGGTGCAAAAAACATACTACAGTTCTGCGGAGGCTGAATTAGTTACTGTGTTAAAACATAAGAGTAAAAGTAGCTCTCTTTTGCTTACAATAGCTCAATCGCATGCTAATTACATAAGCTAGCTAGCGCTGGTTTCATACGTATTTCAATCATACAAGTTTCATTAAAAATACACTGTTCTACATAATATATATACTACCATATACCAGGGAAAATACCAGTACCAGGAAAGGTCATCCTGGTATATACCAGTACCCTGGTATACCAGTGGTACCCCTAGTAATACCAGACCAAATGTCATACACTGAAATAAGTGCGAAATTTCTGTAGTGTTTTTTTTTTTTAGATAGCTGGGATATACCATGTTTCCTACCACTTCCGGCTTACACTTACGCTCGTGGTAAATTGATCACACTTGGGTTCCGGTTGCTCAGTTACGAAATCTATCTTAGAAATTAGATCGTTGGGCCTACTTGCGACACATTTTTTAGTTCTTAATATAATCTTGGATTACTAGATAATCGTTGGCTCACTCGGTATTTGTCTGGCTTACCTGTGACTTACCCGTTACTTACTCAAAACTCTTCTCTTGGCTCTTGAACTAATTATACACTCTTCGAGTACAGAAGATATATATACTCAGAGAGAATATAATATATAATAATGTCGTTACATATTCCTGGTGAATAGCACCTTCCACGACAGCCTAGTTGATCCACGTGCTTCGGCTCATGTGAGTGGCTTGCCACTCACATACCTAAGCTCACAGGATCCGACCCCTCTTTACCTTTACTCTTCATGCAATAAAGATATAGGAATACAACCACTTATTGCATCACACTTTATGACTACCAAGTCATACCAACAAATGATAATTTAGTTAAAAAGAGAAAGAGTACTAGAAATAAATTTAATAAAAGTTATAAAAAAGAAGATAAAGGTTTCTTTGTAACTTAACCTAAGTTTAACTCATTTTCTAAATAGCTAGTATAAGAGAAGAAGAAAAAGAGATATAACAGTACTTGAAAATATAAATTATTAGTTTTAAGATGAGTTTTAGTTAAAAAGTATAAAGTATACAATTATTTAAACTGTTAAAGTTTATAATTTATGAATAATAGTACTTTCTTAAAATTAACAGTAGAATAAAATAGTATATAATTAATAATAAAATTTTAATAGAAGTAATTTATTAGATGCGCGAAAAAGATACTTTTAAATAGTAGAAGTTAAAATAGAAAACTAGTAAGTTTCCAGGGTATGTTTATATAAATAGAATCTTCTAGATAATTAAAGTCTATAGTATAGAACTGTTTTATAGAGATTATATATATTACTTTTAAGAAGGAAAAATAACGTAAATAACTAAACGACGTCTACTAACTTAATAGTATTAACTAGTAATTAGATTAATGTTAATTATTAGATTATATTATACCAGAAACTTTGGAATAACTAATTTAATTATATGAAGTTTAGAATACTCAAGTTTATTGGATAGAGTACGAGGGCTAAGATCAATTGAGAAATGTATAATTCACTAGTAACTAAATCCCGAGTAACAAACAGTGTATATCGGGAGTTTGAAGCGTGGATATATTTCTAAAGAGGATTGAAGTTAAAGAGATAGGTTCTCATTGAGAGAATGTTTTAAAAACCAGGACTTCAAGCCATAAAAACCAATGAGCTACTCTCCGGACTTTATTCAAGCAACTCGGTTCTTCTAAACAATTTCGGATAGTTGTATCAAATATCTCGTTATACAACTGCTACCTAGTAAGAAATCTCGACTAGAGTTCGTACACCTGAACAATATATAGTCAAATGTCGTTATTTTAGAAGGTCAGGGACAATGGAGTTAATCTAACAGAGTAATGTAATATTGAAATCGATAACTATCTATTCGCGACAGTCTTTCCTATAAGTTTATTTCGTTAATCCAGTATATTGCATTCGCTCGAATGAGCGAACGAGAAGCAATAACAGGTTCTCTTACTATCTTCTCTCAACCACCTTATAACCAGTTACCCCCAATTGAGGCCTCTTTATGCTCATGATTTCTTAAGCACCACCTTTCCTCATTTTGATGAAAATTATGACGAGACAGTATCCCATTCCTCTGGGTAGGAATGAATTCCGACCAACTTGGGTTCATTGCAGCATCGTGCATACCGCATTCATCCTCCCCTCACGATGATTGGCTAATCACCAGCATGAGCTCCATACGTGGCTCCCCTCGTTCGAGAATTCAAGATACACTAAATTGACCATGGAACCACTAGATGGCCTTCGTCTCTCAGGAGACGGTTGTGATGATGCATGGAAGGTCTGCTTTCTCTTATCACTCCGCCTTCCAGTACATACTCCAAGTCCACCCTATAACCCGACGAAGCCTTTCGTGAGCTGTTTCCAACGCCCAATAAACACAATTCAATACAGAAAGACTTTCTTCCATTCCACCCTTTTGCCTTTCGCAAATACTTGAACCACGCGACAAGGGGCCAAAATGTCAGTCGACTCAGTCGGTCTCTCAACGACTCATTCCTTTTCCAAACCCCCAACAGCCTACATCTACCTCCTCCAAGACCAAGGTGTGCAAAGTGACATCCAGTATGCTTATTTTCCTCTCACCTGTCTCCTCAATTTATCGAATACACCCTCTCGCCTCGCTTCCTCTATTTCTCCTCCAAAATTACCCTAATACAAGAATCACAAATCCAAATCACCCCATCAAACTAACAACTCCAAGCTGCACACCCCAACCCAACCCCTCCAACCTGCGCCAAGTCCACATCCTCCCATCCTCCCTCCTCCTCTCTTCCAACTTGTCTCCCGGCAGCCTGGGAGAAAACATAACTTTAACTCTCCCCTCATCCACCAACTCCCTAACATCCCTTCCCATCTCAACCCGTCTATACTTCGGTTCCCCCGACTCCCCAGATTACACCATAATCCGTATAACAGGCTACCGTTGCCCAAAGAAGAGAGTGAAAGAGTACCCCAAGGGAGTGCTGGAGAGATGCCCAGAGGTGAAGGATAAAAAGGGACGTGTGGTGGGGAGGAAAGTCGGTGTTATGGGTGTTGTCGAGAGAGGGGGGTTGGTGGAGCCAGGGATGGGTGTCATTGTTGAGCGGCCGGAGGTGGAGAAAAAGTTGGGTAGCGTATGAGAAGAATGAAGACATGAGATAATTGGAAAAGGATACCGAAATGGAAACTAAAAGAAATAAAACATATCAAGGCCATGATTTTAGAGTGTTATACACCAGTGCATTTTCTCTATGAACACAATCATGTTCTATGTCTAAGCAAAAGACCAACCTACTTCTACTTGACCGTTGTTGAATAGCCAGCCAAGTAACGCCTTTCGCTTAAAATCAAGATTTATCCCATTGTTGAAACTTTTTTCCGAGAACGCTCAATATGCCGTTGAAGGACAATGCTTTTTCCCCAGATTCATACCATCATTAATCGTGTTGAATAACTCGACCCATATACGCCGTAAAATGAACACCCAACCTAACAATCTAGTAACGGTACATATCACTCTTGAATGGACCCTCAACCTCAAGTCCAAGGTACTCAGCCTGGACTGGGGTTAATTTGGTCAACTCAGCGTTGACGTGAGCCAAGTGAAGCTTGGCAACAGTCTCGTCCAAAATCTTTGGCAAGACGTAGACGCCGATCTCGAGCTTTTGGGTCTTGCCAAACTCAACATACTTTTGTCCGAAAGCGGCATCCTCACACTTGAACAACATGATCTGGGCGAGAACTTGGTTGGTGAATGAGCAAGACATGACGAAAGAGGAGTGACCAGTGGCACATCCCAAGTTGACGAGACGACCCTCAGCGAGGAGGATGATGTGACGTCCACTTGGCATGAGGAAACGATCGACTTGTGGCTTGATGTTTTGGACGCTGGTAGCGTTCTTCTTCAACCAGGCGACGTCAATCTCAATATCGAAATGACCAATGTCTTGAGAAAAAGAATTAGTAAAGTTCGTTGAAGGGATGGTGATAAAACTTACTGCAGACAATAGCATCATTAGGCATCTTCTCGAAGTGCTCACCAACCAAAATATCTCTGCATCCGGTTGTGGTAACAAAGATTTGTCCTTGGCTAGCAGCTTTCTCCATGCTCAAAACTTGGAAACCGGAAACAGCAGCTTGAAGGGCGTTGATAGGGTCGACCTCAGTAACGATGACACGAGCACCCATACCGTGGAGTGCCATAGCACATCCCTTTCCGACATCACCGAAACCAGCAACAACGGCAACCTTACCAGCAATCATGACATCGGTAGCACGTTTGATGCCGTCGATCAAAGACTCACGGCATCCGTACAAGTTGTCGAACTTGGACTTGGTGACAGAGTCGTTGACGTTGACAGCTGGGACAAGGAGGCCCTTGTTCTTCAACATCTTGTACAAGTGGTGAACACCGGTGGTGGTCTCCTCAGAGACACCGTAGCATCCCTTCAACATCTCTGGGTATTTCTCGTGAACGAGCGAGGTCAAATCTCCACCGTCATCAAGGATCAAGTTCAGCCCCTTGCCATCCTTGAATGCCACGAGTTGTTGCTCCAAACACCATTGGTACTCCTCCTCGGTCTCTCCCTTCCATGCGAAGACGGGAACACCTAGTTTTAGTTAGTCGCTGGTACATTGGAAAAAAAGGACTTGGGGGCTGAACATACCAGCAGCGGCGATGGCAGCAGCAGCGTGATCTTGGGTAGAGAAGATGTTGCAAGAAGACCAGGTAACCTCGGCACCGAGGAATGTGAGGGTCTCGATGAGAACAGCGGTTTGGATAGTCATGTGTAAACATCCTGCAATACGAGCTCCCTTCAATGGCTGATCGGCAGCATACTTCTCACGGGTAGCCATCAAACCAGGCATCTCATTCTCGGCGAGATCGATCTCCTTACGGCCAAAGGCAGCGAGAGAAAGATCTGCGACCTATATCGGACGATAATCAGCATATATTCGTTGTGGACTCGAGAGGTGGACTCGAAAGTAAAACATGCCTTGAACTTGGATGCTGGAGCAGACATGTTTGTGGTGTTGGTTTGTTGCGGTGAGGGGTATTTGGGGAAATGCAAGGCTAATTGTAGACTAGATAAGACAAATAATAAGCATTGATAGACTATTTGGAGTATTGTAAGAAGAGGCTCGTCTTACCTTGCTGTTTGGTTTGTATGAGGGAGGTGGATGAAGGAATTGGATGTGGAAAAGAGCAGAAGAAATCAACATCGAAACATTTGGAGGGGAAATCGTGGCACGGGCGCTAAAACTTAGCGGGATTGAACTTTGTTCCTGAGGCAGAAGTTCAAAAGCGGCATCAATACAGAGTTTTTGCTCAGTTCAAGATCAATATTTACTTGTTGGAAGACAAAGGGACAATCGAGAGTGTTATAGCGCTATGAGTTAACCAAATCAATTCTCATGTTTACAATTAAACAAACTTCCAAAAAGTTAGCTTAGTTTCAGTACGAGTACACCCCTAAGGTACCTAATGTCCACCCATGCTGCTTTACTGACGTCCTTTCGAGTCGCCCTCCGAGGTACCATCGATGGCTTACCTGCTATCTACGAGTAATCTGTTCTTTCTAGTGAGAAGGAACTCTATGCATCATACTTGGGCACTCATGCATAGGGTATTGTATGACCATTTATCACCTCGAAAGAAATATTTTCATGAATATGTTTGGTAGGTGCCCTCAAATCTTGTGGGCATATTTTACTGAGAAACTCGGAACGCCAGCCCATGCAACCCCCCGAGAGATAAACCACAAATTGCAATAGCAAATGGGCACTTATTCTCTAAAGCAAACCCTTTTTCTAACTCTCATACATTTATTCCGAATCAGGTAGCAAGTTGCTCTTTACAGCGAACATCTTGCTAGTGATGCTAGCGGTAAATCCATCAACTTGTCTCGAGTATTGCTCCACCTGTCTTGCGTTCAACATGCCTTCCAACCTGCTTGGTTCCGTTGGCAACTTGAAAACCCTCTCCCACTCATCCTCTGGTAATGGTGCTTGCTTTTGTTGAACTCTTGAAGCATTCTCCGCTGCTCGCTTTGTCTTCCATGCGGTGATCTTGGTTTGCTCACGGGCAAGTTGTCTTTGGTAGTATTGGAAGTTGTTCAACTCGGTGTAGTGTGTCTCGATGCTGTCCAGAAGCATGTCGCAGGTTCGTTCTAAATATGGGTCGATTGAGAGGTCGAGAGAATCAAGGTTGGGGTATAGCGGGATTGATGGTTGGTTTGCGTTCAAGTCCGCGAGACTGGCGGGGAAGTCAAGCTCCTCCTTTGGAAGCTCGGCTGGTAATTGATGGAGGAAAGAGGTGAGGAGGTGGGAGTTGTGAACAATGATTGGTAGCTCAACCAATACATCTTTGTATGTGAGCTTGGTTTTTTGCATGCTATTGGAAGGTTAGACACTTGTTGACTCTCAAATATAGTGGAACCCATACTTCTCAGTAGTAAACTTGCTTTCCTTGTAAGCAGCCATGAAACTTGGAGATAATCTGAATGCGCGAAGACTCAAAGCACCTTGGGAACTCCGGCTGACATCGTGGACTAAAGCAACAGTCTTCTCATTTGGCTCCTTCTGGTAGAAAAATTGGTTCTCAATCAAGCTGGTGTTGACAAAGTTCCCCATATTTGCACTCGTGTACCATCCAACATTGTTTGCATCCACGTTGACTTCTCGAAGATATTTAATCATCTCATTCTGGTATGTGATATTTGCCTTCGATCGTGGAGCGGCGGCAGCGAGGTTCGAAGCGGCCATATGATCATTAGGGTGGGAGTCGGCGGCGGCGATGTCTGCGGTTGGGAAGGGGAAGCAGTTTGTGATTTGAAGAGTTCCGTTTACGTCCATTCCTACAATCGATCCAGTCGCCGTAGTTGGGAAGGTAGCAGCGCATGCCTTGACTATCTTCATAACCACCTGTATTGGATATTTCATCAGCCTTGACCTTCCCCGCCGTGGGGTGGGGATTTTCATACCAGTGCCTCGACCTGCACTGAGTTCAAAGGAATTTCTTTCGTTGCGTCAGCCATGATTGCCGTTGGGCTGAGGATCAGAAGTTCGGGGTGATTGCGATGCGCGGGAGGAGGTGGTTGCGTTGTCGTGTCGAGATCCAGTTCTCTTGGTCGCAAATAATTTTGGGGTTTCTAGCCTTTGTTTGCCGAGTAAGGTTTGTGTGTGGGGGGACCAGCAAGGACTTATTCACAAACCCCCACGGATTTTTCAACGTCAACAGAACATCGTCTTCTGCTGTTTCCTCTTCTTTTCGATAATCAGAGACCCCTCCTCACTTTCTTCTCTATAAGATAGCATCGTTGTCTCTAGCAAATGACAATAGACTCTGATTGTATCACGTGGGAAGCACCTTCACTGTACTATTTCAACAATTTGTACTAAAATCCAGAGGAGACAAAGCGAGTCACAGTAACACATCAAAATGATGGGGGAAAGCTATCAAACCAATCTTTTATCACTTTGCATACTAGCAATTGCTTCGTAAGTTCGTGGAAGGAAAAACTTTGCAGAGCTAGGGTATTGGGAATCTACGAGTCTAATTCTAAAAGCCAGCAGAAATCTAGCCAGCACCTCGACTCCAAGTACACCAGAACCTCGCCTCACGAACGCCAAAACGTCTCGATTTCAACAGTTATAACTCCTCGTGGCCCGTGTTAAAGCAAGTTGTGGTTGACCTTCACTCAACCCACTTGACAATTTCCCATTCTTTTGCGTTGTCCTTGATTCGAAATCTCAATCTTTCTATCTCCCATTCAGTATATAATTTTCGAGCTGCGCCAGCTGCTTTCCTATGAGCCTCTCCTACACTTCCAATCATAGCATCATGAGTAGATCTCCATACGCAAGTTGCGAGGTTTCTACCATTCTCATCGGGTGATCCAAACCAATATCTTTGGGAGTTAGCATTTGGATATGGGGGGTAGAATTTCTATACTCACTTCAAAAAACCACCACTCTCTGTTGCTTCAGCATGGGCTGCCTTGTCAAGAACACCAAGATCAGCGTACACCGTAGTTGGTGGGATTTGCGATCGAAAGACGACGATGAAGAACGAAGTTTCCTTCCATTCAAAGTTTGAAGCACTGGCAAGTTGTTGAATTTTGTCGACAATCTCTGACCAATTGAAGATTTCGGTATAAGGGGTGATGGCATAGTCTTCTCGGAGACATTTGAGCGAAATGAGGGCCTTTGCTAGAATTTGATTTGCCGCGTCCAAAGTCCTCAGATCCAGAAGATGTGGTTGTTCATCGTATGGGGAAACGACGATGAAGTTTCCATTCTTACTAGCGACGACCTTCTCGCTCGAGATATCGGGAGTAATGTTGTCCGAAGATATGTTGGTGGCTTGGTGTGCCGTGGGTCCCAGAGGTGTTGAAATGCTGATCGCCATGACAGCAAAATCAAGACCAGCAAAAATGAGCGACGGGAGCAACCTCAATGATCTAAGTGTATTTGAGAGCTGTCTCAACGAGAAAAGAGCGGTGTCGTGGAGACCAGGACAAGAGGGAAGAGGGAGAATTCGAAATGGCAAGATGAAAGAGTGGGTGCGCCTACATGACCCAGGGCATTGGGCTTTCTAAATAGATCTTGGACGAGCTCGACATATTACCTGGATCATACTTAGGTATTGGGGGAGCTGGTGTCATTTTATTTCGAACTGTTGTGATATGGCGCAATGCGTTCTAGGGGTGGCGTAATTTACCATTGGTCTTGCCCCGTATGGCTCACTTAGTCCATCAACAATGTGTTGTTGCCGTGTACAAAGAAAGGCAAGCTCACCGCATAAACGAGGGGAATCTAACTCCAATATCCGACTCACGAAACACTTGTGCCACGGCGAGTTGGCTCCCGTTCTTTGGAGATTTGTGGACCATGAGCGGTAAGTCAAACGGTCTCTCAGTCGGTGTTCTCTCTTGACAAAGCATAGGCTAAAAGTTCTTGTTCTCTCGAAAATCACGAATCATCTTACACGTTGACAAATTGTGCGTGGTTCAACAGCGGTGAACTCTATTTCATCCCATTACCTGGGAACCCTCGGCTTCCATTTGGGAGTTCCCCAACACGACTCGCCGTCCACCTAAAAAACGATCCCCACCAGAGAATGTCCTCAATACCATCAGGACGGATGGTACTCTCCGTAGTACCAAATACATTTTTGTTTGGTGCTCCCTTCCGCGCGAGCCTCACCGCCCAACGTATATGCAACGTGCAGACGAACTATCTATAACCAATCATTCGATATCTCACCACATTTCCGGATCTGGGGTAACGTCCCGAGATGTATTTTCCGGTCCAAACCTGGAGACCACCCCCGAGTTCGGCATCCGGCTGATTCCTGCTGTTCTCAAGGTGCAGGCAAAATACATCGGTACCTTGGTGTTAAGTTTCATCGGTTTCCAATTCTGATATATCTAGCCCGCTTTGAGAGAGTTTGCGAATCCGTAGAATGTCGGGTTTGGTTGTGGAACAGAAGGAGAACTGCAGGAGGCCGCTTGAGACCAACTATTGTTCTCATGTTGTATCAAAAAGAACAGAAGCCCAATCCAGTACAACCAAAGGCCGTTTGGAATCTGGAATCATGATACTACTTGGGAAGGTCACAACTGATCATCACCAACGTCTTCCCGTCGGCCTCCCAGCCATACTCGCCCAGTCTCATAAACACCGAGATAAAGTCCGCTTCCCAGTGCCGTCCATACAGCTCTGAGAGTCCCTCCTCGAAATAGACCTTTTAGCCCTTGGTCCTTGAAGATTTCACGCCCAACCACCAAGCCGCTTTTTCTGGGACTGCCTTTCGTTTGGGCTGGGTTTTGGAGTGCACGGTCTTTGTTGTTTTGGACACTCTCTATTACCTCCTTCTCCCCCGTAGCAGAAAGCATAATCCGGGTCTTTACAACATCAATCGGGGTGGTTATAACGGCTGCAATACTTCCAGCACTCCCGGCACTGATTGCCGTGGTGAGAGAAGTTTCAACCAGGCTTCCAGTGTATGTTCCTTTGTCCTTTCTGTATTGCTTGATGGAGTCCTTCATATGCTCAAACATCGGGAATTGCATGGCTGTGAAGGGCAAATTCCGCGCGGCGAGTGCAGTGTAACCAGTCCATAGTTGTGATGGTTTCTTGAATCTTTTCAAAGCCTGCATAGTAACAGATGGTTGCAATACAGCAGAGGGTTTTGAGCTTTCGCTCGGCTTGCGAATCATCTGAGCATTCTGCTTCAAGACTTCTGCAGGAGTCAGGATAGAACATGAGACCAGCTCAGCAATAGATGATGCTACACTGTGAACGAGTGGTTGTGGGAATAGAGGCGATGATGAACCGCTCAGATTTGGATTAATTTTGTTGAATCCGCTTTTTACGGCTTCATATGTTGTGAAGAATGCCCCGGCTATTGATGTCTTAGCATTTACTCTCTCTTTCTCCGACCAAAATACCATTGGTATACTTACAAGAAGGTATGGTGATTAAAATTATACTACCAACTCCTTGGTAGAGACCACCAAACAGAAGCCGCCGGTTTATAGAATTCTTGGAAGCGTCAATATATATTTTCTTGTAGTCTTGGCTTTGGAAACGCGTTTTCAAAGTGTCGAGTGGGTAGACCAGCAAGTCAACGGTGAAAGCAGCAAACGCTCCGGCCTATCTGTGTCAGTAATGTTCAACGCAGAGAGAGACACTAAAATTAGACATTCGGATATTAGAGAATGGGCGCCATATTCCAGAGGGAACGAAATAGAAACAAAAATTGGCTTCTCTTCCAAATGACTTCTTTATAAGATGAGCCATTATCAGCATTCTAATAAATAAGCTGGGCTGAGATTGCTCGTGATGGGCAATGAAATTGGCATTCAACAACTCTTAAGTTTTCTAAAGATTCGAAACAACATAGAATTAACCCAGATATTTGGAATGCTCAAGCTCAGCTATCCCAAAATTCGTGGGTTAGTACTTTGGAGTTTTCTAGAATAATAAGAGCTATTGACACTTCCGTCCACTTGGAGAATTAAGGCCGAATATTAAGGGAAATGGAGGCTTACGAGGAGGACGTCTGTATGTGTGTTTTTCGACATTCTTTAGTGATTTAGAAAGCAAGAAGATATCAATAAAGGACTTGATTGACTACCTATGTCATCGATTGATCCACCTATTTCTTATCGAAGGCATGGGTGTTCTTATCTTAGCGTTGTCCAAAGCCTCATCACCCTCCAGCAGCAAGCTCTAGTTCATCAACTTCATTCCAATATAGAACCCAACTCACAAATCACTTAAAACGTTCTGTAAACTCGAAGCTTCAACCTGGCGCATTACTTCTGGTCGCGGTCTTTCCGCGAGGTTCCTCAAACGGCCCCAGCCAGTACAATGGCCCAACCTTCGCATTCAAACCCGCCACTAACACCGCAATTCTGCTTCAACACACGCGCACTGCGAGGTTAGCCAATCAAGAAATAAAACCAAACCTAGGTTTTCAAAAGACATTCAAGCTAATAATTGCCTACCAGACTTCCTGCGAACATCCCGCAGCTCCGTCGACGATAGCATAACTCAAAACTTAAATGCCTACTTCAAACCAACAACATTCAACCCCACCACGACTTCCCAACGAAACTTCCCCTCCACAAACCGACGAAGAATATCCCCCGAATCGTGTAGGAGTTTCAAAGAGACAATACTATTTCCTTCATGGCAATCCCGATCCGACGTCTTGAATTATTGCGCCTCGGTAGCGACGAGCCCAGACCCGGATGATCCAGAAGCTGCGATACAACAACTGGAAACTCAGAAAGCAAATGATAGAGTAATAGATGAGAGACTAGATCCCTATTCTGCGAGATATTTCCCGAGGGAGACGAGGACGGAGAATTTAGCTGCTGTTATCAGACAGGAGAGAGGAGTGGAAAGGATTATTAGGGCTAGGAGTTGGGGGTTGGTTCTTGAAAGGTGTGGGGAGGATTGGAGGGAATGGGAGGATGCTCTGAGTGAGTGGAAAACTAAAGCAGAAAAAAGGGGAGAGAGGGGGCAATAATTATTTGAAGGAGAGGTGCTATGAAGGAAACTCGGGTTCCTAAAATGGAAAACAGTACACATATAAGACCGCGGTTTGTATTGGTGAAGCACGCATATAGTGCCATTAGCGATAGAGAAACCATTCAACCCATGTAATATTATAAATATAACTAAGTATTATCAATTTGTAAAAATGTTGGCCATAATTTCCGCTTTACTTGAGTGTACCTAGAACGATGGCAGAACCTTAATTATAGAATTCATAATTTGTTTCTAGCAAGCACTCCATACTTCAAAATAAAATAGAATATCTTGATTCGAGATGTGGGAACTTTCAAGAGTTACGTAGTCTGGTCTGGCAGTCATTTCAGACCGGCCGGCCCGGAAAAACTGATCGGAGTCAAATTGGCCGACAATACGCATTGTGGATAAGCTCTCTCTAACCCCAAACCCACCACCTCTACCTCTCAACCTTACAACCCTCTTCCTTCGTCAGCAGTAATTCTAAGAAGGAAGTCGAGCTTTCTTACCACTCTCCATCTGCGCAATTCTGCAAGACCTCCGATAGTCAACCCGAGAGCGCCACGACCTCTCGATTCACAACCTTCAGCAGAGCAAACGCATTTCCTAGCCTGTTGTTCTTTGCAGATTTCAGCCCTTGCGGCAAAACCGAATCGCAATGCCAGTAGTTCTTTCTGGGAAGGAGCAGTCGCTCTTTCGAACGGTTGTACGCAATTATGAGGACAAACAATACAAGAAAGGTTTGCAGAGCTCTACAAGTATTCGCAAAGCAGCCTCTAACTGATTTTTAGGGATCAAGGCTGCCGAACAAATCCTCAAGAAGAACCCCAAACATGGAGATACTCTGGCAATGAAGGCGCTATGTATGAATTCGCAGGGGAAAACCGAAGAGGCGTTTGCGCTGGCGAAGGTCGCGCTCACTTGTGATATGAAGTCGCATGTTTGCTGGCATGTTTATGGGTTATTATGGAGGGCTGTAAAGAATTTTGAAGAAGCTATCAAGGCATACAAATTTGCGTTACGGCTGGAGCCAGATTCGCAGCAAATCCAGCGGGATTTGGCCTTGTTACAGGTACAGATGCGAGACTACCAAGGTTATTTGGTTAGTCGTAGAGCAATGTTGACGACAAGATCTGGTATACGGCAAAGTTGGACAGCTCTTGCTGTGGCGCACCACCTAAATGGGGATATTTCACAAGCAGAGGGTGTTTTGACCAGCTACGAGGAAACCTTGAAGAACCCTCCATCCAAAACAGATTTCGAGAACTCTGAGGCTGTGATGTATAAGAACTCTTTGATCGCCGAACAGGGGGATTAC
Organism: Hymenoscyphus fructigenus; assembly: GCA_001414455.1. Classification (NCBI taxonomy): domain Eukaryota; kingdom Fungi; phylum Ascomycota; class Leotiomycetes; order Helotiales; family Helotiaceae; genus Hymenoscyphus; species Hymenoscyphus fructigenus. Next base: position 171,566 of record LKUV01000081.1, on the reverse strand, counting down.
GAAAGAGCTTTGGAACATCTGGAAACTGCTGGGAAACACAATCTGGACAGACTCGCTGTTTTGGAGCTTCGAGCCACATACCTAACCAAACTTGATCGAGCCGAAGAAGCCACGAAAGCATACCGAGCTCTCATTGATCGCAACTCCGAGTACAAGACATATTACGACGGATTGATAAAAGCAATGGGAATTGCGCCTACAGACCACAAAGCCATGAAGGCAGTGTACGATGAGTATGCTGAGAAGTATCCTCGATGCGACGCAGCACGTCGACTGCCTCTTGATTTCTTGGAAGGTAAGAAATTAATCAAACTTTTGTGCAATAAACCACTAAACTCTAATTTAGGTGATGATTTCAAAGCAGTTGCGGACAAATATATCAACCGAATGCTGGACAAGGGTGTGCCTTCAACCTTTGCAAACCTCAAGCATCTCTACTCAAGTGACTTCAAGAAGGAAGTTCTTCCATCATTGGTTCAACAATACATTAACAGCGGGAAGAGTGAGAAAAGCGAAGAACCAAAGAGAAGTGGTGATACTTCGAAGGGTTCTTCTGCGGCATTCTATTTCCTTGCTCAGCATTACAATTATTATCTGAGTCGCGACCTGGACAAGGCTATGGACTTCATCGACAAGGCCATCGAACTGGAACCAAAAAGCGTGGATTTCCACTTGACAAAAGCCCGGATATGGAAGCATTATGGTAATACCCAAAAAGCTTCTGAGATTATGGAGCTCGCCCGTACTCTAGATACACGGGATCGTCACATCAACACAAAAGCTGCCAAATACCAACTGAGAAATAACGAAAGCGAAGCCGCTGTGAAGACAATGGGAATGTTTACCCGAGCTGAGACTGTTGGGGGGCCGCTAGCTGATTTGCATGATATGCAATGTGTGTGGTTTTTGACTGAGGATGGTCAATCATATGCACGCCAAGGAAAAGTTGGTCTTGCTCTCAAGAGATTTACTTCTATATTCAATATTTTTGATGTATGGCAAGAAGATCAATTTGATTTCCACAGCTTCTCTCTACGCAAAGGTCAAATTCGAGCGTACGTTGATATGATTAGATGGGAAGACCAATTAAGGGAGCACCCCTTCTATTCTCGTGCTGCGCTTTCTGCCATCGAAGTGTATATCAAAATCGCAGATAAACCTCAGTTGAATGGCACCAATGGAACTGCTGGTTTGAGTGAAGAAGATGCAGCTGAGCAGAGGAAAGCAGCCAAGAAGGCGCGAAAGGAAGCACAAAAGGCTGAGCGTGAAGCATTGGCGAAGAAGAACGAGCCTAACAAGTCGACTAGAGAAGGCGACAATGACCCAAAGAAAAAGGACGATGATCCGGAGGGGGCCAAGCTTGCTGCTACAACAGAGCCAATGGATGATGCTATGAAATTTTTAACGCCTCTTCTACAATTGAGCCCGAAGTACATTGATGCTCAATTGGCTGGTTTTGAAGTGTTCATTCGACGAAGTAAGTTTTCTAATACCTTATCTGAGTTCATTGACTAATATCGACATCAGAGAAGTACGCTCTTGCTCTCAAGTGTCTGCTTGCAGCAGCAGCTCTGGACTCAGAGCACTCCAAGGTCCACAGTCAAACCATCCGCTTCAAGTTGGCCCTGGACAAGGAACTCGATACTCTCAACCCAAAGACCGCGGAAGTCATCAAGTCGGAATTCAATCTTCTACCGGCTTCCGCCTCTCTTACAAAAGTCAACGATGAATACCTCAGCAAGCATAAAGACTGCGCTCGACGAACACTCTCTGGATTGACCGTACGAAGACTGTTGTCACCTGATTCTTCTTCAAGTGTCGAGAAGGATATCGTTGCCATCCTCAAACATTCAAACATCACATCAGCGGAAGCCACCGAGGCATTGGAGGTCCTGAAATCATGGAAGAGCAGCGAGGTCGATGCATTCAAGTCCAGCGCGACACAGAAGTGGCCCAAAGCAACAATCTTTGCTTGATGATATTTAATGTCTCCTGTAATTTGATATCGGTTGAATTTGTTATGGCATAGCTAGCATTGGCATGGAAACTTTGACCCAGGGAAAAAGAAATTAGTTTAGATAAAAGTTTTTATTGATGCCTTTGCGATATGAGCGCGAACTGGGATGATTGGTTTGTCATTCATGATGATGACCTGTATTTCGAGGGGCAGGGGGGTTAGTAGGGTCTCTTGATAATTTATTTATCTACCTTCTATATCTCAATAGAAGCTATCTTGTCCATGATCACGTTTCTGACAACTTTCTGAATCCTGATCTTTCCTCCTTTTTCCCGCAAAAGCGACATTAAATGCGTACTTCTCCTCTGCTCCTCTCGTTGTTCGAAATCCATTGAAAGTATTCAACTAAATACTTTGAGATAATTAAAGGTGATTGTTCCAAAAAGCTGGGTCAAAATGCTTTTGTTTGCCTTCCTTAAGGTTGGGCTAATTCTCTTTACTAATTTTAGTCTTGGTGAAGTCTTGAATTAAGCTGGGCGAAGTCAGTTTGTACTCCGTACTCGGCTTCCCGATTGACTCTTTCTTACTTCCCCAGCCTCTTTCTTCCGTACCTGCCTCATAGAGATATTAACCCAAGCTTTTTGGACAATTGAAATCATTGTTTGATAAGATCTGGGTTAATATTCCATTTTGTTTTTACGTTGCCCTACAAAATTGGAACAATAACCGGAGAGGCAGGTGCGGACTTGATTCCCCGTCGCTCTCTTCCCCGGCGCTCTCTTCCCCGGAAGCACATATCTAGTTGGCGGAGCTGCTCAGCTGATCCCTTTCTCTTTTCCGACCCAAGTAACCGGCTGCCGCAATTCAAGGTTGTTTTTCAACACACCACCTTCAACACCAACCTCGCAATTGGGGGCGTAAAGGCGTTCGTCGCTATCAGTTGCTCCAATCGACGTTCTTCCGCCTGTGAGGCCCTTGCAGCATCTCGTCGCACGCCAACAGACTGCATCGCATGGCACTCGTTTCAAGGGCAGCCTCAGAGTGACCACATCATCTCAGTCTTGCATGTCCAGGTCGAACACGGTGTTCACAAAGTTTGTTTCAATTGTCGCGATACTTTGAATCGACGACGCGTATGTCGCATAGAGAAACGAAGACAACTGATACTTGGTACCGGTGCGATTATCCGTCGAACAACAATGCAAGTTGCAACACATCCAACATGAACGGGCTCTTGGCCTGGGGTACGGAGTGTAGCCGGCATGTGAAGACCTCTTTTTCTAAGAAAATCCATTCGTACTCTGCACTCCATACGAAGCACCAGACAAACCATGGCTCACCAGCTGCATGTCTCGTTTCCACCCTCGAATTATTCCGGCACGTAGCTTCGCATTGTCTCTATTGAGGCTATTCTTCTCCGTCCTTTCATTTCTCGACATGTTCATCGTATCATTCAGATCATCTGAACCTCGGGAGCTCGACTGATCTCCCTCTTCCTATTTTCCCAATCATCAATCACCAATCATCAATCACCAATCATCAATCATCCCGCACCGATCGTCGCCATGAACACCTTCCCACCACACCGACCACACCGCAGCAACAGGCCTAACTACTGATGGTAAGAGGGCAATGTTACGCTGCAGCGGGCGGCGCGTACCTGAGTTAGCCTCCTGTAGCCTCCTGTAGCCTCTTGTAGTCTCCTGTCTACCCCCCGTTAGCGGGTCATTAGCTGTGCAGATGTGGGCAATGGTTCGGCGGCAACAGACGCGGTGAGCGACGTGAGCGACGTTGTTGGAAGGCCGGATTGAGCTTCCGACCCCCATTTCCAAGTGCAAGTGCAAGTGCAAGAACCAAGGCAGTTGCACTTCGTATTCCACAATTGCTCCAGTACAGTACCAAGTATCGCATCCAAAAGTCAAAGATATCGAGATGCAATCTGGCAATCTTGTCATCTCGGAAGAAAACTTTCTTCTGCCTGAGCACAGGTGCAGCCGCGACCCAACGGCAAAAGAAAGCAAGAACCGCAGGGAGGTCTTTCGACCATTTCAACCACTGAGACTCCTTCGTTCCAAGCCCTATGAACAAGGATACATCTTATCAGACATGGTGTTTGACACCAACAAGAGCCCAGTCTGTGCCCGTGATGGACCCTCTTCCAGCCTCTTCCCAGTCATTTATGATTTCCCTCCCATCCGCAGGTCGAGTTTGGTTGAAGGTTCACCAGGTTCAATTTGATGACCGTGCGGTGGGTACCCTCGTCACTTCTTCTCCAGCCCAGCTCTGACCCGGCTCCTTCTTTTCACTCCTTGGTCTCTCTGCTTTTACTTTATCTTTCTTTTTTGCGCCTTCGAATTGCTTCAAAATACTTGGCTAGTTTTTGCCATCCTTCCATTCGTCTTCCTCCCAACACGTACACAATTCGTATCCTCCATCCATTGGAGTCTCTACCCCACCACCCACTTCGAAACGGCCTCCTCCCGAATCCTAGGAAACCACGCGCCCACGACTCCGCCCTACCCAGCTTAAACGAAGCTGGAACCACCTGTTGGTTTCCAATGTTCTCTCGTCATCTCTCACGCGCTCGCCTCGTAATCCTCTCGTCCTTTCATGACTCGGATTACACCACTTTCTAATCCACATCCGCCTTCGAATCGCCAATTTTTCATTTTGGCATTGAATTTCTCAATTTACCATTATTGAAGAGAACCAGGGAATCGGGATCCGGATGGGTAACGGCATTGAGCTGGTCTACACGTCCTCAACAATACCATTAAATCCCGAGTATCTGACCAGGATATCCTGTTCCCGCCGCATTAACGAACCCTAGCGATTTGTAACATTACTTGCTTGGATACGAAAAGAAAACATAAACAAAACAACAAATATTTATTGCTTAGAGTAGGAGGACACCAATACATTTCCGTGGAGGGAAAGGGAATATATAAGATGGCCGACACCGACCTGGCGAATTTGGCCTTTCGGGATACGGATCCAAATCACAGATTCAATCCTCCTGCGTCAGCTTTCTCCTTCAATCGCCGAGCACGACCGCCTCCAATGGATTTCTCTACGTCTGAGGATAATCGCGTGCCGCTGGCGGGGAAGAAGATCGATAGGCGAGCATCAAAGGGGGGCTTGCGCGGGATATTCACAAGGACAAGAGGGCAGATGGAGAAGAGTATTGTTTCACCGGTGCTGGAGGAGCCCATCTCTACTATATCCAGCAGTTTTCACAACAAGGACGATCGAACAAGCCTCTCGATAACAAGATCCACCACTGCTACAAGCCCTGCGACTCCTCTTACACCCGCAACACCTGCCTCGCGAATGGCGCGATCCTCTCGAATGAACTTCAAATCAAAATCGGTCAAGCCAAAGAAGCAAGTCCCTAAACCAAGTCCAAAATCGACAAAGTCTTCTCCTCGTCCCCCGACAAGAACTTCGGCAGCATGGGACCCGCCACCACTATTCCAAGCCTACCCCCAGGCTGTCAAACATGCGACATTGGCAGCTTCGACATTATCAGCCGATGCTATTCTGCGCCTGAATAACCATAGCAGAAATCACAGCTTGAGAGAGGATATTGGTCAAACGTCTGAAGAATCTGGGAACCTGGAACAAAACTCCGCTGCCGCAAAGAAGAACGAAAAGGCGAAAAGCAAACATCGAAGGCAGCTATCAGGTTCGATGTCAAAGGCAGACTGGACTCGGAAGATATTTGTTCTTGTAACATCTGGGTATCTCCTTCAATATTCAGGTGACGGGTCATTTGATCGTCTACCGGAAAAAATGATGCAACTTGGAAAAGATTCGGTGGCATTCGCCAGCGATGCTATTCCAGGGAAGCATTGGGTCCTTCAAATTTCGCAAGCAATGGATCCTGACGGTGCGCCTACCGCAGATTCAAGGTCACTTCTATCTCGGCTCGCATTTCGAGGAGCGGACTATCGAAGAACGGCTACCAGCTTACTTCTAGTTATGGACTGTGCTGAGGATATGGACTCCTGGCTTGCTGTGGTAAGAAGAGAGATTGAAGCTTTGGGTGGTAAAAAGCATGCGTCGGAGACTGGAAAACCAAAACCCGACGAGAAAGTCATGCAGTTAAAAGCGCAACCAAGTCACAGATATTTGGTCCAAAGAAGTCCAGATCGGTCTGGTCCCACTTCTCCCACAAGTCCAACGTCGTGGAACGATAGCCCGGGTGAAGAAAGTTATGAAGAAAGACATCCCGATCTCATAAAACCTCGAAATTCCTATATCCAAGGTTCCGTTGCAGAAAGTGAGGATGGGCATCACCTGGAATTCTTGAGAGAAAGCACAAATCGATTCTCAATGATGAGCTCTGGGCAACGGACGTTGTATACATCACAGTGCTCGTCTCCTTCTACTTCGCCCACGAGGGAGAGCTGCTCTACTTTAGATGATTACCATCCTCCAAAAATATCTATTGAAGATGCACGGCTAAGACCCAATGCTTCAGCAATAAACGAACGGCGAAGATCTATGCAGACTATGCCTATTCCCGTTCTTGAAGCAAATACACCAAGTCAATACAGACCTCATTCTACTTATGGTAGTGGGCAGTCCCGCCCTATTCGATCGCAATCTCCTACGACACCGAACTTTAGTGTTCCATCTGCCAAGAGATTCTCTGCTGCTAAAGGCAGCCCTCCACTCAGTTATACAGGGACGGATTTTCTTTCTCCACCGACCGTTTCAACAGCTTCGCCTGAGCGAAAGGATAAGGCATTGCCAGGTATTCCGTGGGAGTCCTCACATTGTACTTCGAGATTGACCACGACTACTCTGGTCTTTCAATCTGCGGTAGAAGATAGCCCCCAGATCAAGCCATCACCCGGGGATAGCTACAGTCGACAATCCAACTCAGAACGTCGATCAAGCTTCATGCCACAGAGCTCTTCCACTAAAGACACATTCATGGATTTTCAATTTCCTCGACGCTACTCGAGTATGCAGACACTCAACGACATGAACGGGGATCCACGAAACAGTAAGAGCCCGGATGTGAAAGCTCCTTTAATAGTAGCTCCCCTTCTAAACGCACCACACATCGGAGCCATGACCAAGTCTAATAATCACTTGACTGTGGAGAACAAGAGCTCCGACGGATACATCGTGTCTTCCCACAAGCAAGGCAAACTCCGTCGTCCAAAAAGTATGCAAGTACGGACAACCGAAGAATCACCATTGTATACTTCTCACAACTTGAGTCAAGTGTCTTTGAGACCCCGTGTCATCTCAAATGAATCGGCTACAGCAAATGCCCTGAGGACATTGAATTCTAACTCAAACTTAAGGGCTAGACAAGCAAGCTCAAAACCACCTACTCCATCATCAGCGCAACGCGATCCATTGAAGGAGAAGAAGTTTGCTGGACGTCAAAGTTTGCCGGTCTTGGTTACTGGACCACCTCCGGCACCGCCGCCACGATGTGCGTTGCCGCCTTTGCCTCCGCCGCAGAACGCTACTATGTTGAAATCATCGACGCCTCATCTCCGATATAGAAACTCGATGGCTTCATGATGTCAAAAACAGAATCCTCTTTTTTTCTTCATATTTTCTTTTGCACTCTGTATCAACACGTCAGAACATAATACCCCATTTTTTCGTTTCTCTTTGAAGAGAACTATATATCGCAAAAACTCTTGCAACCATTTTCTTTCTTTTTCTTTTTTCTTTTCACTGTATTTGTACAAGACCACGAGATTTGACTTGCATTTTCTGCGGAGGATTGCCTTTAGAGGTTTACTGAGCGAGCTATCGCTGAAGTTTTTTCATTTCTTGGTTTTTTTTTTTACTTCATGGTTGTAATGATGCCATTATGATAGAGTTGGGAGGGGTAGTGTATTGGTTCTGTTTTCATGTTAGGATACCTTTTCTTGCCCTTTATATCTTCTTTTTTTCTCTCCTCTTGTGAGATGTAGGGACGAGGGGGGACCGCTTGGGTGGGTATGGTTGGACTGGATGGGGATGGTGACGTGGATGATTGATGATGGGGTGGTGGGTTATGAATGGGAAGGGGATTGGGGATGCAAATGAAAACGATTAAATTCTTCCCTTGAGAAGTAAAAGAAAACAAATTAAAATTTTGTACACCGGGTCTAATTGAATTTTGTGGCTGTCTTGTAATGAACTCAATCCCCTGAGCGCTGACTCTAGTTTCTCAATAAGTGACCTGTGGCGTAACTGGCAGGTTAGGTCTCAGTTGGTTCCACTTCTCCTGGCGCTACTTAATACGGCAGTAGACATAATGAGCTGGCTACAAATTTCGAGCTGGTCGTGCGATGTAGTCGAGGTCGTTCCTTCCCTAACTTCAATGACGGTGCGACGCAACACGACCAAGTCGCTCCTTCCCTCTTTGACGTCGATGCGATCTGGACCTTGGCCACGACGAGAAGGGAATGCACGACTCTGACCACGTCTAGGAGTATAGCCCCCTCCCCGGACGATTTCTTGTCGTCGAAAATGAAACGAGGAGGTAGAGAGCCCCAACCAACGACTGGCAAGCTGTATTAAAAATGAACTGAAATAATCTATAGACGTTGAGAAACTTTACTAAAAAGTACTAACTATTTTTAAATTGATGTATTGAGCATATATTTCAATTCTCTAGTCATTCTGATTTCGTGGTTGCCGCAAAAGGTACTTTTATACGCAAAGTTACGGAGAACTGGGCCCAGGCCCTTCTGTAGCGCAGCGCGTTGGGTCCCTCGTCTAGGGAGTAGGCTAGAAAACTTGCCCAACGTCATGGTCATGGTGTTTAATTTCCTTGCTTTGCCCAATCAACCTCTGATCACCAATTGTTGGATGATAATAATTTTGGCAATTTAAAAAATAATACTGGAGATTGGGATTGAAAGCGTATTTATTGGGTTTGTTGGGTGGGCTTGCCGTTTTCCGGGGGATCCGATGATGATGATTAGGTGATATCCCTTCACGCTTTTTTTCATACGAGTACGGTACGGAGGAGAGTTTCCGGGTTATTCGAATCCTGGGTTTTTGGGTATGCGACAGGAGAAAGGGAATTGTTGAGATGAGTGGGACGATGAGTGGGAGTTATTCTCCTGATGAGGGACTTGAGGTTAGGAATGAGGGGGCAACTGCTGTTTTGGTATGCTTCACTCTTACCTCCACCTCTCACCACTCTCTTGTAACTCATTATTCCAATTTTTGGTCACTGATTTACTCACTCACCACAGTCTCAAAGAGATCTTGGCCTAGAAATTCCTATCAATTTTATCACTGAACCTGGGGTTTCTGTCAGTGCTGTTTGTGGATATGGAGGGGACTTGGGGAAGTGTTTGAGTAATTTACTTGCTGTGGGCTTTCGACGCTTGGAAGTTGATCTTTATTGGGATGGGGGAGGGGTGGCGTGGAGTTTTTGTCCGTGGTTTGGGGATAGTGTTGGAAGATCGAGTACATCTTTTAAGAGGGAGTTGGAAGTGAGACAACGAGGTACGAGCAGTATCGAGACTACGACCACGACGACAAGTTCATCGACGGCTTTACCAACCGTCTCAAATCTCCCTGGAAATCAGAACATCGAGGTTCCTGCAACAGGGATATATAACTGTACCTCGGATTTCACACTCACAAAATTCACAAGCCTCTTAGCAGATTACATCTCAAAAACGGACACCAACCTTGCCGCCCACTTGCTTTATGTTTATATTAACATCCACGCCTCTGCCAATATCTCTTCACCCCTCTCTCCACCACCAACCCCTTCTCAACATCCCTCAAATTCGAAACTGCTGAGCGAGATATTCAAATCCAATCTCTCAGATGTCTTATACACGCCCCAAACCCTGGCCTCGGAAAGAGCAAATATCAACGGAAGTTGGTATACCGTAGCAGAAAAATACCGGCCCTCGCAGGATTACTATAACATCTCTCTCGACGAATTCAAGATCGCTTCTACGATTGATGGATGGCCTAGTACGAGCTTTTTGGAGTTTGTGAGTGGGAAAAGGTTGTTACTTGGATGGGGAGATGTGGATCCTCAGATGAGAGGGTATAATTTTACCAGTGATGAAGATACAATTTTCCCCTCGCGGTATTTGAGGAATGAGCGAAATATTACGGCGACGGCGGATGGGGAGGTCGTGGAAGGGTGTTTATTTAGGAATACAACTTCGAACTTTGGATTGGGAGGGAATACTTCTTGGGCTGAAGCGTCTACATTTCTGGGTTTCACCTTCTCCACTACGGTTGGAGAAGATCTTGGACCTCTTCTCAATCTCACTCGCAACTCGCCGAGTTGTGGACTTTCCCCCTTTCTGAATACTTCGCTTTTACGAGATGGAACCGGGTCACAATCCTTTATCCCTTATAAATATTTCACGCAAGCCACTATCTGGTCTTGGGCAGAAGGAGAACCAAGATCCTACAACACCACCAGCGCAACGAATAAAACCAACCCCTTCCACTGCGCAACCATGGATTACTCCTCTAGTCGTTGGGCAAATTCCGATTGCACCTCCTCTCACTACGTAGCATGTCGAGCTACAGGGCAACCTTGGAATTGGACATTGAGTAGCGCGACGAGGTCATATGCTGATGCCGAGGGGGGGTGTGGGAGGGGTTATGGGTTTGCGGCTCCGAGAACTGGGTTGGAGAATAGTTATCTGTTAGGGGTTGTGAGGGAGAAGGTCCAGGGGGGGAGCGTATGGGTTGATTTTAATGAGTTGGATGAGGCGGGGTGTTGGGTTATGGGGGGGAGTGAGGCGGGGTGTTTATGGAAAATTAGTGATGTTGAGGAGGAGTTTATGAGGAAGAGAATTATTCTTGTGAGTTTGCCTTCCCCTCTGCTTTTTTGTTTCTCCGGCTTTGGCCTTGTCGGTTAGAGGAGAAGGAGTTTGTGAGAGGAAAGTAATGATTGTTGAATAGGTACCTACTATTGGAGCGATTATTGTGTTGATAATTACGGCTTTGACGATCTTCGTTAAGGCGAGGGGGAATCACAAAATTAAAAAAAGAAGTAAGAAGAGAGGTGGGGATGGGTTTATTTATGAAGGTGTTCCTTCTTAATTCTCTGTTCCGAATCAATATTTTTGGGAGTTTATCATTTTCCGGCGATTGGGATGGAAACTGGAATGTTTGGGATGATTCAAGGACGAGTTTGGGGCTCGGCCTGGGGTCGGGTATATAGTTTGAGAAAGGAGCTTGGGATGGCGGGGCTTGGTTGTTATAGATTATACGTGTATTGTAATTTATTTGCTCCCTTTGAAATATACAATTGGGAGGCTGTTCGGTGTTGTCGGAAAAAGAATAAAATCTTCTTCCCTCGCCTACAGTGGAACTCATCTAGGCCATGGAGCCGAAAAAGTATCTAAGTAAGCAAGCGATTTACTTCACTTACTCTTCTGTCACTGAACACTTTGACCTCTGAACTTCAAGTGAAACGCAAGGTTTTATGCTGTTAAGTCTTGGAATAGAGAAGGTTTCTCTGGATAATTCCACTCCATAATAAAGCTGGCCTGAAATATTCTATGAGAGGGAGTTCTAGAAATGTTTCACTGAGCCAGTTGCTGAACACGTATTCACCAATGTAAGAGTCCCTATCATTATTCTTTCGTACATCTGAGAAAATATATTAATTTAAAAGTTTAGAATAATAAAATGAAATAAATTAACTTAAAAGAACAGTTTACTCAAAAGATTTCTATTGTTTCTAATCATTACATACTGCTCTATTAGATTAATTGATTTGCGTCTTGGTGTTGTAGAATAATATCCTTTGTTTGTATCTTGCTTAGGTGTACGAGAAACTTTGGTTTGGAATCTCACTCAAATTATCACTGTCAGATATCCCTTTAACATTCCATTACACTAACTTCCACAACCGACCCATTCTTTATTCTCTCGTCCAGACTACAATTCCCTTTCTCGATCTCGCCCAAGGAGTTCTAACCCCAAATAAACCCTGTGCCATAAAGAAAGGTCCTAAGCACTCAGGTCAGCTTTTTATCACAACGAAAACAAAAGGTCACTTACGAAGATCTGGGTAAGAGCTTCTTGCGTAGAAAGATGCAATTGCCATATATCTTAGACTGTCGGATTGAAGGTAGCAGCACTAAACTTGTCCTTTATGATCTTCCTATTCTCAACTTTCCAGTCTTTTTGTATGTCTTCCATCCAGAAAAATTCCTACAACTGTATATTAGTTTTTTTTTGGACGTATGAAAAGAGAGATGGGATGTTGTACTTGAATTTAGTCATCTCTAAGACACAAATCCTTTGCGGCCTGCTTGATGACTTCTATGGAAGGGTATTTGAGCTGGCTGGCTTGGAAGGCTTTTTTCAGCACATTTTCTTGTTTGAATTGTTGCTCAGAAATTAAAAATTAGGTGCCATTTTTTGTAATGAAAGCAACCAACGGACTTAATGAAGTTAATGAGCTCAGAAATATTGGTAGATGGAAGTCTGAAGTTGAGTAGTAAACCAGGAACGAATCCCAGCTTTTATAAAATTAACCCTCTTGTTTGGGAATAAGAATACTCATAATTGTAGTCATACTTAAATTCAAACTACCAGTACTCTCAGTTCTGTTTGACAGCTTGAGTAATGCTTTTGATTGTGCTAGAATCTCTAAAACGAAAACTAACATTCTTACAAATCATAAAGTATATGAGTAGGTCTTCCGTTAAGTTTATCAGATTCATTAGAGTCACCTTTCGCCTGGTGACAATCACTACGAAAACAACCATCTAGTGAAATCAACTTGAATGAATGTGAATTTACAAGCTTTTCACTTGCGGATAACCACACAATAATTGGCATGTTGCCGCTCTAACCGGGGCCATCGTACACACCTGCCATTTCTACTTGGAAATGAGCTTCACCAGCTAACAGAAAGGCAATGTTGCTGTTCTAGAAACCTGATCAATAGGGTGTGTTTGCGGACTTATCTCGGGACTCGCCTAGCCTTTCGTGTTGCGGATCTCCACGACATCTGCAGCAGGATCCACAATTTCAATTGCATCATCAGCTAGACCTCAACCTCAAACCCAGTCCAAAAACCCCTTCAAAGATGTTTTCACGATCGATAGGACGTCAATTGGCGAACAGGAGTTTAACAAGGGAGTTCTCTACCTCGGTGGCAAGAAGAGCGGACTTTACTCATGCTGTAAGGGAAATGAGAATGTGGATAAGGCTGGATCAGCTGACCGACTTTTAGGTTATTGGAGGAGGTGCAGTAGGTTTATCTATTGCTCGACAACTGGCAGCACGAGATGGAACGAGTACTCTTCTCATCGAACGGAATAGTGGTGTAGGAATGGAAACTAGCTCACGGAATTCAGAAGTAAGTTTTATAAGCAAGAAAAAAGCTGCCTCAAATCAACACTCTTTCAAACCCCAATCTCGTTGATTTTGAAACTGAACTAATTCTCAAATCAGGTAATTCACGCAGGCCTCTATTATGGAGCCGATACACTCAAAACCGAGCTCTGCATCAAAGGCAAACAAATGATGTACGAGCTCTGCAAAAATCACTCCATCCCCCACAACAATTGCGGGAAATGGATTGTCGCTCAAACAAACCAGCAATGGGAAGAATTAGTAAAAGTCCATAAATTTACTCAGACTCAGTCTGGGATTCCCACCGAATTTGTTTCTCTCACCGAAGCACCAAAGCTCGAACCCTCAGTTCAAGCAAAAGTAGGAATCCTATCATCTCCCACTACTGGAATCGTAGATTCACATTCTTATATGCAATTCTTATTAGGCGATTTTGAGGATAGGGGTGGGGATGTGGTACTTCACACTCCGGTCGTAAGTATTACTCCTCTGGGAGATCACGGTTCTGCAGGCTGGGAAATCACGACCCTTGATAAAGCATCGGGGGAGGAAAACACCATTACAGCTGAGACAATAATAAATTCCGCCGGTCTAGGAGCATGCGATGTCAACAATATGATCCTTCCTGAAAGTCGTCATCGCACGCAATACTACGCAAAAGGAAATTACTTTTCTTATTCCTCACCTCACCCGAAAACAACTCATCTCATTTACCCCGCTCCAGAACCAGGACTTGGCGGTTTAGGAACTCATCTCACGATGGATATTGGTGGTCGTATTCGATTTGGTCCTGATGTTGAATGGGTCGACACACCGGACAATCTCTCGGTTTCCTCCGAAAGACTCGACCAAGCGATTGAACAGATCAAACGGTTCTTGCCTGATGTGAAGGTGGAAGCTATTGTGCCTGATTATGCCGGTATACGACCCAAGTTGGCATATAAGAGTGCGGTGGGTAGTGGAACTGGATTTATAGATTTTGTTATTCAGAAGGAGGAGGGGTATCATGGATTTGTGAATCTGCTGGGGATTGAAAGTCCTGGGTTAACTAGCAGTTTGGCGATTGGGGAGATGGTGGAGGATTTGTTGTATAAGTGAAGTGTCTGAAGGGGTTCTTTATGATTGATGTTTTCCATAAAGTATAGAAGCCACATACAGTTTCTTTTCGTAAGTAGTCTAATTATTAGGAGCCGGTGTTTTTATGCTGGGTGTGATTCTTTTGATAATAAGTGTTGCTCTATCAAACTTGGCGAACTTGCATAATTCAAGCAAAATTACAATGATCAATCAAACTTTATTCACTTGATTGCAGTACTAACAAAACTATTATTTAGATAGAATGAACAATCAATATCTTCCACTCAAGTTGCGTAAGTGTATTGCTTTTTAAATGCAACTTTCTTGAAGTGACTTGATATTTGGAAAACAGCTCCCTCCAACAAAGTTTCCCGTATACTTGGAACAAAATAAGACGTAGTCAAGACCATAATTTTGCAATGCATCGCTTTTAACAAACCTCACTCAAACTTGAACACAGTCAGCAGAAGCTTCACAAAATGCGAAAGAAATCGTCCTGAACTGCTTGCTAGCTTGCCTTTTTCTCAAATGAGTAAAAGTACTAGTGCTACCACGTCAGTCGCTTTAAGGTAGGTTACTGTGGCTAGAAAGTTTGGCCCGTGAGCGATTTTTTTGGTTTAATACAGGTTTTATTTGCACTAATATGTCCCCTATTTAACTATTTGTCATTACCAACCTGGGTCTTACACCAATATCCTACAAACAAGAATTCCGTCGAGGTGAAATATATGCAGCCTTGAATGCCCATGGCTTTACTCGAACTCGGACTTTAAACTTATTCTTCAATTCATCCAGAAAATAACTGTCCTACAAGTACGCTAAAACCTTCGCGAAAAACATCAATTGCTAGAATGGCTGGTATACAAGAATCCCTCCATCCACAAGAAGATAGAAAATACCCATGTCCCCAAGATCGAGAAGAAATCTTACGACTCGTTCTCAAAACTTTTCGACTCAATAGATCCCAGAGCGAGTTACAAGATCTCGTCAATCTACTCAGAATCAATGGAATTCAAGTCACTGTAAGTCTCCGAAGTTCGTGAGCGATTCAAGATTAACCCTCATCAGGCATTTCTTAACCTCGAAGCCAAGCGGCTTTCCAGTAACTGGCTTCCGATGGATTGGAAGCTGGCGATCGATAGCGGGCACCACGTCAATCAGAGACTTTTAAAATCCGGGGTAAAGACCTTTTCCCTGAAGACAGGCATAGTTGAGAAGGAATTTGTGGTAAGTAAACTCATTCTCCATTTTTAACGCGTCGATTAACTTTAACTAGGAATGGCTCGCACTTCAAGAAGTTTATCGCACCGAGAACAGCTGGGACTTGATCGATAAATATTGGAACAAAACCTGTCAAGTAGTTGTTACTTTTGTCGAAGGGGAAATTCGAGTCAGTAGCAATAAAAGGATGGGAAAAGATAAATTGATAATGTGGGCTGACGGGAGCTATGGCTTTCGAATGCACTAACGTCTAATTGAAGCCAAACTGCCGAAACTTAAAGAGGTCGTGTAGTTGAAGGTTCGAACTATACTTGACTTGGAATTTTGAGAGAACTTGTTGACCAAGATCATGCATGCGCGTGGGACAAAAGTCGAGAGAATTGCGTCAACTCATTTACCGGGCAACAAGAACTTACTAAAGAGATTGATTGACTTGATCTTTCTAAGGAGGAACAGCAGCTTCTGTTTAAACGTCTATGCGTCTGTGTAAACTTGAAAGGAGGGAAAACTTGCAAAAAATTAGGTTAAAAAAACTACCTTAAATACCAAGCTACGTAGTAGTACTACCTTAAAGCCCTAGATATAAAAATGCTTTGTAAAATTTTTGGGTGGTCGACTTTTCGAGCTCTGGTGGTAGGTCACCTACTTACAGTACTACAGCATAAGTCTTGGAATTTTTGTTAAGCGAGCTCCTGCCCCAACACTTCTACCGCCCACTCTTTTTATTATAACTTCACAATTTTAAGAGCGATTTATATAGAAATTACCTGCAATTGATGAGAAAAGCCTGGGCTTGAAAAAAGCCTTGGTATTAGGCTTATATAAGTTAAAAGCGCCTAATATTTTGTATGCCAGCCCCTGGCATTGATACAAGCTGCTACCCTCCTAGGCATACTTTGGTACAACTTGTTGAAGGTCTCCTTAGGTATCATAGTCCAACAGTCTTTGAGAGCCTCCTACATAGCCATAATATCATCTTCACCCTTGCCAGTTAGATCCGGATAGTGCTCCTCGAGGAGTTTTTTGAGGACCCACCAGATGTGGTCGATAGGGTTGAGATCTGGCGAGTAGGGTGGCCATGGAAGGACTATTATACCCCTTCCCGCAAACCAATCCCGGACTTTGTGGGCAGTATGGATGGGGGCATTGTCCTGCATGAATCGGTGACCCTCGTCGTCTAACATTTCAAAATCCAGCGCAACCTATGCGTCTAGAACCTCGAGGTAGGAGTTGGCTGAGTACCCATGCTTCTTTGCTGCAAAATCTCTGTCCATCACATACAAATCAGACCTGCCAGTGTCCCAAAAGCAGCCCCAGACCATGACAGATAAGTCCCGAGAAGACTTATAGGTCTGGATCATCTCCTTCTCCCACTTCTGGTCTGGTCTGCGAAATACCTATTCCTGATCCTTACCCCGCCCCCGTTCTACCGAACACTCGTTACTCCACATTATCAACCCAAAGTCCTCCGCCCTCTAGTACTGCCGCTCCAGACGCCAAGCAAGTCATTTAGCCGCTACTTCGTTCGTAAGAAAGGGGCGCTTTTTAGCACGCCAATTAGTTATATTGTGTAGTGTAAGGTGACAGCGAACAGTATCGTTGCTCATGTCCTTGCCTAGGTGCTGTCGGACTTGTGAGTAGGTAGCCTTTGGAGTACTGCGTACGAACCGGAGTATATTTTGGAAGTCGACATGATTATAGGTTGGGGGACAGCCCGATTTTGGTAGGTCCTTTCCCTTCGTGTAGTGTCGGTCGATTCGTGTAGTGTTAAAAACAGTGGTTTTAGCTACTTTGAGGTCAATGGCAATCTCCTCAAAGGTTGCGCCCCTACGCCTTTGCCCTATAATCTGGCCTCTTTCAAATGGCGAGAGATTTGTTGTACAGCGCTGATTCCCAGAGATGGTGCCTAGAGGAGTACGTGGAAGTGGCATTTTATGTAAATATAATAGAGGTGTAGGCTCGGTCGCGTCGCGGAAACCGCGTTTTTAAGCACGGTTGTTCCAAGACTTTTGCGGTGGAGCTGTATATATAGACCCCACGTGAAGTATGTGCTATTAGTAGGTAACCTACCAATAGCAAGTATTTTCGGTAGTATGCCCCTTGTACCAAATCTGGAAGAACTAACATGGTAAGTAAAAAGGGTAATGAACAGAGAGTATATTTTTGGACACTGTTTCTTGAGGACTTCTCTCTTTAAGTACGGAGTAGAGAGGGAGAGGCTTAATTTAGCATTCCAGCAATTTTTATTAGAACCAAATAGGAGAGAGCATGAGGTTCCAAGTCTTTCAATACCAAAAGCAACCAATACAAGCGAGTGAAGAGTATTCAAGAAGTACACTTGTAACAAGTCCACCCAGAATACTGGCAAGTAAAGAGAACTCTCATATGTAATGCCGATCAGTTAAAGAAAATGAAGCTTCGATCCCCATTTCAAAAAATGGCAAACAAGAAACAGAAGAAATATGAAATAACAATCTTCATACTCCATCCACTCAGCTCGACCAACGGACAAACCTTCTAGATACATATAGGCTCATATATGCCGGCAATCTATAATTAACTCATCACTCGTTGAGCAATCCTCTCGGTTTATTTGCCAGGGTGCAAATATGATATCTCACTCGGGTCTTAATCCGAGGATCATTGAAAAGATCTCCATGCATTGAGCGACAAAACACGGAGTACACTCTATATTTTCTAAAAATTCCCAAGACATCATCGGGTGAGAGCGAGGCACAAAAATCTAAATCCAGATTTAAGCTTCTTTCCACCATCCTCAATTAGGACCACCATTACCTCATTAGGTGATTTGTTTATGCTTCTTATGTCTTATGGGGGGCTGTGGGACCCTGATCCTTCGTTTCGAAAAAATCTGTTGTTGGTGTAGGGGTGCGTGGGAGGATCCGTTGTTTCGACACGTTTATGCTTGGGATATTCCATGGGGGTTGTGTGGTGTCATTGTTTTAGGTGCTTATGTAAATTTTGCTTGTTTATTTGTTTATTTTTGTATTTTGGAATCTGGGATTGTGGCATCTCGTATTGAGAGGGCTTTCTATTGGGGAGAAGGGATGTCGTATTGTTGGTGGCGGAGGCGGGGGTTGCTTGATACTAACTGGAGTATATGATAGGTAGGTTAGCTGATGGAATTGGAATGCAAGCGCTATGGATTTGGTTAGTGGGTAGTTGTACTCGAGTGTGCCCAGGTATGTTATGGGAGTCGTGACTCTGTGTTACCGTTCCTGCAGAGGGGTCCAGAGAAACTGTTTTTAGATGTCTTGTTTCGAGATATGTATGGATTTTGGGCCGTGTACTTTGCACAACGCTGAACTGCTGTTTGAAGGGTGTAATCAGGGTAGTAACTACTACATATAGCAATACTTGCAGAACTATACCGGTAATTAGGGGCCGGTATGCAACAGTTCGGATCGAGTCGAAGGAGAAGGGGGTGGCTGCCCTACCTTGAGATTCCCACGTGGAAATAAGGGACAAGAACCAATCAATCTTGTTGCAGACCCGGAGCTGCGGTTGCGGAGCGGTTTGAACTTTGAGGGCGCACGCACGTGTGAAAGGTGTAACGGAAACTCTTGAAATGATTCAGTTGAGATTGCTTTCTCCTTATTTTCCCCCTCTCGCAAGAATGGAACGATGATCGAGTTCTAGTCGTTGAGTTGTGATATTGCAAACCCATGTTTGACTGACTTGACTCGTCTCCCACTCTCAGGTCAGGCAAGCGGGCGGCGGGAAAGTAATGATTCTGTCTTTGCTGATCGATCTGGACGAAATAATAATAATTGGGCTGGGCTGGAATAATGACCGGTCATCAGCCATGGTCTCTTCCCCCATTTTTTCTTTCTAGACCAACCTCAAACTTACTCGAGTAATCATGGGGGTTCCTCGTCTCCTCACTTCCTGCTCCTGGTCGTCGCGGATCGTGTTCACACATCATCTTCCATCTCAATAATGATCGAAGGACTCCAGGGACATCAATGTTGATCAGGTCAGGGTCAGATCCACGCGCACGTAGGCTTGCTTCATCTCGCTCTTGATACACCAGACTCAGCCTGCACCGCCCAGCGGTGACCCAATTCCCCACCTCCCAGGGTCCCTCTCAGACTCCTTGCGGGGCACGCTAGGAAATACCAGGCCATGGCTGGACTCCGAGGGAAAAATAAGCGCAGCACGGCTCCAAACCCACGAGGCCACCACGACGGTGACACTTGGTGTACCACGCACCCATGGTTGAGGGATAAAGCCTACTCCGACTCACTAAAGAGACACAGAGACTAGGTAGGTATCAAGACGACGAGAGATGTCTGTTGGTGGTGTAGTTCCAACTCGTAGCGCCATGAAAATTGTTGCAAGAGTTGCGAAGAGTCGCGAATCAAGTCGACTTTTCTGTTCGGAGGAAGCCCTTGGCGAATTTTCAATCAATTTGGCTTTTGCGTGACTGTTAGAAGAGCCGTTTCAACGCTCACGGTAGCAGTAGCAGTAGCAGTAGCAGTAGCAGGCTGCAGACGGTGTGAGGACTCGGTACGGACTTCGTGCCAATCTAATGTCTTGGGAAAGTATACGTAACAGACTTGTTGTCTAAGTTCGTTGACTAACCAGCCAACTTGTCTAACTACCGTTTCGACGTTGTCAGTGACCGTCAGTAACTCCGTAGTGTAGTGATCTTCAGAGACAAGCGCGAACGGAGCAGAACCTGCAGCGGAAGGACTCCCAAAAAGGGCGACCAAAGGTCACTCTTCTCTTCTCTTCTCGTCTCTTCTCGTGCTCGCAATAGACGGCTTTATTTTGCCGCTTCGCTTGTGTACATCTGGCCGAGGAGGCATTGGATTTGACTGGAGGGACAGCAGCTGGCTCTTGTTGGCGTTTTTGTGGCGGTGGGCAGAGCAAAAGCATCGGAAGAGGCGGCGACGGGACCAGACGAGCCAGAAAACGTGCCTACAGGGACTCTTTTCACAAGCTTCTAGTGGTTGACAACTGACTGCTGACTGGCACCCATCAGGCCCTGGCTGGCCCTGGCGGTAGGTTCACAGGCTCTGTCGCGGAGCGTAGCTCTAGACACCTGTTCGGAGGGTAGGGTAGGCCACTCCACATCACTTTTCCAGGTTTCCACGCTAGCCGAGCATTTCAAGGTGGTCGCTCGCTCTCCGCAAAACCCTCCCTCTGCCTTGTCTTGCCTGTACTGCGGGCAACTCAGCGCTGATACCACCCAAACTTCCTCACTCCATCAAGGCATCATCTGCACCTGCTGCACTGCACTCCCAACAACATCATCAATCTCGATAACCATCGCTTGCGAATCGCCTCAATCCTCCTCGACCCTTCACTCTCCGCCCTTCTCCCATTGTCGCAAACCTGCTACAGTCACCTCCACCGAATCCACTACCAACACCATCACCGCTCGCTGCTGTGCTCTCCGTACCACCCTCGAAGTACACCTTACCAACCTCGGTCGTGTTCCACCGTGTCGACATTGCATCCGTCTAGGAAACCAAAGGACTCCCCACTGGGAGAGTAAGCACAAATCCTGTCGCCCTGAATAATATCAATTTATTCGAGGGCCAACGTGTGTCGTGTCTCTTGTCGCAGACGAGCGACAAATTTCCATTGCCCGGGTTAGTTCTGCAATTCTGCCATTGCATGGCCACTTCAATATACCCTCAAGAAGCCGAGTGGAATCGAATATAGAATAATTGCGCCAACACCACCCTCTAAACTCGATCCGACATTGAACCTCGAAGGCATTTCGGAGACTCTGCGAACCGTTGAACATTGTTATAATATCCAAAACGAGGTCGAGGCTGCGTTTGCAGCTAGTGAGCCAGGAAAATGGGAGCCTGCGTCAGTTCCAATACAGATGATTCCGAGGGAAAGAAGCGAAGTCAGATGATAGACAAGAGTCTGGAAGAAGACTCGAGGAAACTTCGACGAGAATGCAAGATATTACTTCTGGGTAGGTACTGAATATGGCGGGGAAATGGGAGGGAAATGCTAACGAGATATTAAGGCTCCGGGGAGAGCGGAAAATCGACCATTGTCAAACAGATGAAAATCATCCACCAAAGCGGCTATTCGGTAGAGGAATTGTCAATGTACAGGATGACAATATACAAGAACTTAGTGGATTGCGCCAAAGCGCTGATCGGAGCAATGGAACAGTTTGACATCATCCCAACGATACCAATAAATCGAGAGTACAGCGATTTCTTGGTCCACTACCAGGTGGTCACAGAACCACCAACATTGAACCCAGAAGTTGGCATGGCGATTCAATCATTATGGAAAGACCCAAGCATGGGTGCTCTGATGGAAAGACAAAGCGAATTCTATCTGATGGACTCGGCGCCATAGTATGCCTGGCTAGATTGCTCATGATACAAGTCGATGCTAACTGATGATAGCTTTTTCGAAGAAGCACAGAGAATAACCTCGCCGGACTATATCCCAATCGAAGCAGACGTTCTGAGAGCACGTACGAAAACGACGGGTATCTATGAGACAAGATTCACAATGGGGTCATTAAGCATACAGTAAGGATCACAAGCTCGGGAACATACTTATGGAGCTGACGGGAATTTTAGCATGTTTGATGTGGGAGGCCAACGAAGTGAGAGGAAGAAGTGGATCCATTGCTTTGAGAATGTTACATCCATCATTTTCTGTGTAGCCCTGAGCGAATACGATCAAGTGTTACTGGAAGAGAGTAATCAAGTAAGTTCTGGAGCCCGAAGCTGAGAAATATATACTGACTTTTGGCAAGAACCGAATGATGGAGAGTTTGGTACTGTTTGATTCCGTCGTTAACTCCAGATGGTTTATGCGGACGAGTATCATTCTTTTCTTAAACAAAGTCGATTTATTCCGACAGAAACTCGGACGGTCGCCCTTAAGCAATTACTTCCCAGATTACTCGGGCGGAAACGATATAAATCGAGCATCGAAATATCTTCTTTGGCGGTTTAATCAAGTCAATAGAGCACATCTTAACCTATATCCCCAGTAGGTCAATTTTCTCCGACTTTTGTTTGTTCAGTTGCTAACAAGACTAGTCTTACCCAAGCCACGGACACATCCAATATTCGACTGGTATTTGCAGCAGTAAAAGAAACGATTTTACAAAACGCGCTCAAGGATTCTGGAATCCTTTAAGCCTAATGCACAAACTATATATAATTTTCACGACTTTCATCATCTGTCTTGGGGTTTTTAGGACATACATTCTCAGGCCTTCATTGGGAAACAGGCGTTTAGGGAGCTTGTGCCTAGCAAATGGGGGAGTTCTTGTTGTTGGTCTTTTCTGGGGGATGGCTGTGTGATCAAACTCGGGTCGGTTTACTCACTTGGTTCTTATGTGGGATGATGATTGGGGATTTGGTTTTTTGGGGGGAAGGACCTCTCGATATGTGATTCTTTGGATACTGATGGCCACATTTTCATGGGCCAGCATGCACCAATCTGACATGATGTGCTCTTTGCTCTTGCTCTTCCAACCTGGTGGGAACCTGCTTCTGTTGCTACAAAAATCCCGACGCCCGCACACGAAGACGTACAAGGGGGGTGGAGGAAAAGGGGTTTAAATTTGGGTCGGATCGGAAGGAAATCTCGTCGGTTGGGAACTCGATAGCAAAGAGCATCGTGGGAAAACCCGAGCCACGATAATGAAGGAACCGGGGCCCAATACTAACATGAAAGGACGCCCAAGGAAGGGATGGGGAAGACACGCTACAAATGCGGTTTTTGGATAAAAAATGGAGGGAGAATCAACCCAGAACGGGAATCTGGGAATGGGGCCGGGGCATTCCTTTTGTCATATCACACACTTACCAATATCGGAGAGGAAGCGAGTTTTTTTTTGTAGAAAGAAAGAGGTAGCGCATGAAGGGAAAGCGAAAGGCGGATCCTTATATAGGTTGAGAGGAGCGATACTTTTTTGTACGCGGACGAAAAGAGAGATGGGAATTGAATGAATCGTAAATTCTACCGCGCTTTTTCTCCACCTGTCTTGATATTTTTTCGAGAGCGTGATACAGAATATGCTATTGAGAGAGCATACGGATGTAGGTGGACGCAGCAGGTTGATGTCATTGACGCAGTTTTCAGGGACCTTTGACTGGTTTAAGAACAGTTTCTCGAGCTGCAACCTCAAACTACTGCTGCGTCTTACACAGTAAGGAATGGGAAATGTACCTAGCCATGGGACATGATGCAGTCAGGCAGGGCATGTGAGTTCGGTTAGTGGCGGCACCCCATGAGGTGAGTTCGGCTGGTAGCATAAGTAGATATTGCATCTCGAGGTTTTCATTACTACTGTTATCTATGAGGGCGGTTGGGGTGCAGATGTGTAACTTTGGGGTATGCTGTAGGGCAGATAGGTATTGCGGTGATATATGAAGGGTTCTCTAGGTGGGGTGGGCAACGCTCTGGGGAATTGATGGGGGAGGGACAGATGAACAGGTCACCGTGCAGATAGATATATTATTTTCTGGGTTCTTGGTGGCTGGTGCGGTGTTTCGTGATCTTTGTTCGGCTGAGGTGATTTGCTTGATGTCTTGCTTCTTATATTGCTTGATGTCTTGCTTCTTATATTGCTTGATGTCTTGCTATTATAATTGAACTGTTAGTCGGTCTTGAAGCTGGGTTGGACGGGGAGAGCGCGTGGCGGGGTTTATGGTTGAAAGTACGAAAAGATGAACGAAAGAAAGGAAACTGAACCAAATCAGATAAGAAAAGAAAATCTCTTCCGCCTTGGACTTTAGAAACAGGCACATTCTCGCCACAAGAAGACCATGTTTATCTCCCTTTCCAGGAATTTGGAAGTGGCATGATCCCCTCGATGGGAAAAGTTTGGGGGACGGTGAAGTGAAAAAGGTGGATGTGGATGCCAAGCATGAACAGGGTTCTTATTCAGCTGATCTGCTGGGGTAGATTGGTTACTTTGGGGTTGAGACCCCACTATCGCCACAGACACGGCGGGGGAGCTTTGGTGAGCTATTTTGGAGACGGGAGCTTGGAGACGCGAGCTTCCATGGCTGAAGCAGGATTGTTGGGGAGGGATTGAAGTGAAGTCTGGAGGTGAGTCGTATGATGGAGTGAGGTGAGGAAATAGTGAGGGTCCGTAGATTCAGGACACGGTGAGGATGTCGAGATGGTAGTGGGATTGTGCTTCCATTGTTCGAGCACCTCCAACCAGAAACCAGGTACGGAGAGGGCGGCAAGCAACAGGGCAGACAAGGTAGGAACTCAATATGCAGAGGGGAGCTCTTGCATGTCTGGGTATGTTGGTAGCTTGGTATTTACGGAGGTAGAGAGGCAGTTGCAGTGGAGCGGATGGCTGTAGTATGCTATCAGAAGCTCTGGATGCTGGACGATGACACCACCTTCCCACCTCCCTAGTAAGTGCCATACATGAAGATAAACCTTCTACCAAGTTCGTCCCCTCGTGTCCCTTTCTTCGCTTTTCCTCTCTTCTAATCACCAACAATTCCCAACACCTACAAATTCTCCTACACACAGCTTCGACTCTTCCCTCGATTGCTTCACCACCTACCCGTTGCTTCGCTGCTGGCCAGACCCCAATAGCTGAGACCAACACCACCCCACACTCACAATCCTCAAGCACACTCGCTCTCCCCAGTCATCATCCCAGGTAGCCCCCCCTCACAGCTCCAGCACGATTCACTGCTGGAGAGCTCCCCACAAGCTTGGTAGCTAATGTATTCGCGCAGATCTCCGAGTCCATTACAGTCCTAGATCCTAAGAACACCTTCTTGCTTCCTATAAAGATAAATCACAATGTCCAACACCACAACACCCCGCGAGCGTCGTCCTTCGACCAGTGCTCCAATATCGGACCTGCAAGGTCCCGTCGGTCCCGGCTTCTCAAGACCTAAGCACAAGCGTACCTTTACTGGTTTTGGAGCTGGTGAGATCAAGAGTGTCGAAGGTATGTAAGCCCCTTATAAAGTCATTGTGATCCATCAATTTCAATTTCCTGTATTTTTGGCATGTCATGGTTGCATGGAGGGTTGGATTTGGCTGATCATTACCCCACTCGATAGCTTCCATCCCTGAACCCCAACGTGCCGCCTGGAAGAAGTTCCAGGCCAAAGGTTTCACCACCCAAGAGGAATTCGAAAAGGACGTCGTTCGTCATGTCGAAACCACATTGGCTCGTTCCATGTTCAATTGCGATGAGACGGCTGCTTATGCTGCTGCCAGTTTGGCCTTCCGAGATCGCTTGGTCACTCAATGGAATCGGACACAACAGCGTCAGACCTTCGCGGATGGAAAGAGAGTCTATTACTTGAGTTTGGAATTTTTGATGGGTAGAGCTTTGGATAATGCTATGCTGAATGTTGGGGCTAAGACAATTGCAAAGGGTAAGTTTGGGTCTCTTCCACCAGAGTTTGGTGGAAATCATGCTAACTGGTCTTGTAGATGGTCTTGCCGATTTGGGTTTCCGTATCGAGGATATCATTTCCCAAGAACATGATGCTGCCCTCGGAAACGGTGGTCTCGGGAGACTTGCAGCTTGTTTCCTCGACTCGATGGCCTCTTTGAACATTCCTGCTTGGGGTTATGGGTTGAGATACAGATATGGTATTTTCAAACAAGAAATTGTTGATGGTTACCAAGTTGAGGTACCAGATTACTGGCTTGATTTCAATCCTTGGGAGTTTCCAAGACACGACATTGTCGTAGATGTAAGTTAGATCGATTCCAAGCGAAACGATTAAACTAACAACTGGCAGATTCAATTCTACGGAAATGTTCGAAAATACCAAAACGACCAAGGAAAGAATGTCGTTATTTGGGAGGGTGGTGAGATTGTCAAGGCTGTTGCATACGATGTGCCAATTCCAGGTTTCGATACTGCTTCGACAAATAACTTGCGATTATGGTCTAGCAAGGCTGCAAGTGGAGAGTTTGATTTCCAAAAGTTCAACAGCGGTGACTACGAGAGTTCGGTGGGAGATCAACAACGTGCTGAGACAATCAGTGCTGTTTTGTACCCCAACGATAACCTCGACCGGGGTAAGGAACTTCGATTGAAGCAACAATACTTCTGGGTTGCAGCTTCGCTGTACGATATTGTTCGACGATTCAAGAAGTCGAAGCGCGCTTGGGTTGAGTTCCCCGAGCAAGTTGCTATCCAGCTTAATGACACCCATCCAACACTTGCTATTGTCGAGCTACAACGTATTCTTATTGACCAGGAGGGTCTTGAATGGGATGAGGCATGGGGTATTGTTACCAAGACTGTGAGTAACAACATTCCCCCAGCAACTTGAAATTTGCTAATAAATCTCAGTTCGGCTACACAAATCACACTGTCCTTCCAGAGGCCCTCGAAAAGTGGTCTGTCCCTCTCTTCCAAAATCTTTTACCTAGGCACCTTCAAATTATATACGAGATCAACTTGTTCTTCTTGCAATTGGTTGAGCGCAAGTTCCCCAAGGAGAGAGAATTGTTGAGCAAAGTCTCAATCATCGAAGAGTCTCAACCTAAGATGGTTCGCATGGCATACCTCGCCATTGTTGGTTCACACAAGGTCAATGGTGTTGCTGAGCTTCACTCTGATTTGATCAAGACCACCATTTTCAAGGATTTCGTCAGAATTTTCGGTCCTGACAAGTTTACAAATGTCACCAATGGAATCACCCCAAGACGTTGGTTGCACCAAGCCAACCCTAGATTGTCCGAGTTAATTGCATCCAAGGTTGGTGGTTTGGGATTCTTGAAAGACTTGAATATCCTCAATGAGCTCGAGAAGTTTGTTGATGACAAGGAGTTCAAGAAGGAATGGGCTGAAATCAAGTATGCCAACAAAGTACGCCTTGCGAAGCACATCAAGACGACCACTGGAGTCACTGTCAACCCATCTGCTCTTTTTGATATTCAAGTCAAGCGTATACACGAATACAAGCGTCAACAAATGAACATATTTGGAGTTATCCACCGATACTTGACCATCAAGGCAATGACTCCCGCTGAACGGAAGAAGTTGGCACCAAGAGTTTCCATCTTCGGTGGTAAGGCAGCTCCAGGATACTGGATGGCCAAGACTATTATCCATCTCATCAACCAAGTTGGATCTGTTGTCAATAAGGATCCAGATGTTGGTGATCTTCTCAAGGTGATCTTCTTGGAGGATTACAATGTTTCCAAGGCTGAAATCATTGCACCTGCAAGCGATATTAGTGAACACATCTCAACTGCTGGTACTGAGGCTAGTGGTACTTCGAACATGAAGTTTGTGTTGAACGGAGGTTTGATTATTGGTACTTGTGATGGTGCTAATGTAAGTCACTACCCTTTGAAATTAGTTTTGGTTTCTACTAACAAGCCCTAGATTGAAATCACCCGCGAAATCGGCGAAAACAACATCTTCCTCTTCGGAAACCTCGCAGAAGACGTCGAAGACCTCCGTCACGCGCACACCTACGGCTCCCACACCCTCGATCCCGACCTCGCCAGGGTCTTTGAGTCCATCAAAGCCAACACCTTTGGTGACGCCGGTGCCTTTGGAGCTCTGGTTAGTGCCATCGAGGACCATGGTGATTACTACCTTGTTTCGGATGACTTCCATAGCTATATCCAGACGCAGGCTTTGGTTGATGAGGCTTACAAGGACCAAGATGAGTGGATTAGTAAGACTATCTTGAGTGTTTCGCGCATGGGGTTCTTTAGTAGTGATCGGTGTATCAATGAGTATGCGGAGAGTATTTGGAATGTGGAGCCTTTGGTCCCCGAGAATGATGAGAGGAGTGGGTTGGGGAAGGGGGAGTTGTAAGGTCGAGGATGGAGTGAGCATTATTCTTGAGTGTTGTGATGTGGGAGAGTGAGTGGAAGGGTTATACATACATACATGGACTTTTTTGTTGACTCGCGGGTGTGTGGTTCGTCTCCATTTCTTCTTCATGTTGCGTTTGGGGGGTTCTTTATTAGATTGATGAGTACAACGAGTACAATGAGTACACGAATTCGAGAAATATTGATTATGACCTATCCACTATTTTTATTGTGAGTGAAGGCTAGTGATTGTCGGATGCGCTGGGAAATACAACTCAATCGGCGTTGGAATTTGGATAGTAACGAGTAAGTCAGAGATCTATCAAGGAAGCCAAAAGCTTTTTGGGGGACCAAATTTTTTTGCGATTAGTCAGACGAGTGACGAGTAAGCTGGTCATGATTGGGGGCCAAAAATATGTTGCGGGTAAGCTCTCAAGTTTGCGGGTAAGTGGGTCACTTGCCCGTAAGCTAATCACTTGTAGGTAAGCTAGGTATTTATGGGTGAGCCAGTCACTTGCGAGTAAGGCGTCAATTGTTAGGTAAGCCGAGCTTCACATTTAAGTACCAAAAGAATCGCCAAACAACTAACTAGTAAGCTTCTGGGAGGGGGTTTCGTGAGAGTTGAGGAAGGTAACTAACTTGGAGGTGTTGATGTTAAGGTTTTGCGCTGAGGAAAGAATTTCTTTTTTTTCTGCAAGTAGTCAGAAAGGGCCTAGATAATTCTCGACATGGCTGGTTGGAAGGATGGCTCTCTGTGCGTAGAGAGAACAATGGGGGAGCCGTGAGGAGGGTGGGTGTATGTTGGGTGTTGGAATGGGATTGTGAGGTGATTGATTGTGAGGTAGAGTTCCAATATATACGGATAACGATTTATTTAATTAAACTATCCAATGAAGTTGGCAGAATTAAGGGAAACGCATGAAGTTCAGAGAAATATATAAAACCCAGAACTTCATTTCTTTAAAGAAATTCTTCAACTTGATTAAGACAACTGAAAACAAGGAATGAAGTTATAAGAAGCAAATATTATGCAAAATTGCAATAAACCATCTACACGGGAGAAGACACCAGACTTGGAATTTTGATTATCTAATTAGAATATACGAGTAAAGTTATTTGGCGTTGGATAGCACAAAGAGAGGAGCTTCCTAGGTAGGTAGAAGTCAAGTTGGATACTTGTAACAAAAGAGTGGAGTTACTAGATATAAGTAATAAGAAACGAAGAATTCATAGTTTAGAAAGAAAGGAAAGAGTGTCCAGGTAAGGTAGGGTAGGTGTAAATTAAACCAAGTTATAACTTGACACAGCTTTGCTATTTGCTTCGATAGACACCCTTGGAACTAAATTGCCGCCCTCGTTCTCATCAGCTCATCCTTAGTTCTCCCTAATAATCCAACTTTATAGGGCAATTCAAGGGAATTGACCTAAATACTTAAAATTATTTACCTAGGTACCTTTAGAACAATGAAGTTTGATTCTCCCATGGTATTTAGAGTAATACTTGCCAAGTATAACAAGCTATTTACTGCCGCCTTTATTATCTATCTCGAGACTGGCAACAAGATTGTCAAAGGCTTAATAACATAAACGAGCACATGTAGACAGCTAAGAAAGAAAGTTGGGAAATATTCATTTTATTTCCGTTCGCTTCTCCCCCCAGCAACAGTTACAGAAAGGATTCAAGTACATATTTTCTCGATCCTCCCATTAATTTCGAATGAAGTTATCCCTCTATTCCAATTCCGTGAGCCAGCCAGCCATATTCCCATTTCATAGCTCGACAGACAGAAAAAAGAGAGAAGAGGTTTTTGGTCATTGCCCGCTGTGGTTACCCCCATTTTTCCTTATCTATCCATGTCCAGGAAATTGTTGAAAGCAGAAACGTGGAGACGTGAGAGAGGCAGTAACGTGGTGACCGTAGAGTTGGTCGTCCTCGTAAAAGTTGGCGTTTTGTTGTGTATTATTAAGTTTGGCATTATTATGTGTGGTAGTAGTAAGGTTCCCCAATTCCAGACGCCGTCGAACGCCTCCGATCGAAGGTGAAACTTTTAGAACGATATAAGAAAAAAGAAACGCGAAAAATGACATGATGCATTTTGGTGGTGGTGGTACATTGTTGTTGATGCCCAAATGTGTCCGAGTTGGGTTAGGCTGGAATAGAACAATGGAAAGGCCTAGAACACATGACGGACCCGGTTATCCACAGAAGTGATAAGAATCGTGGGCATTCAACTGATGGAAAGAAAGACTTCGTTATTGGTGGTATCATCGACAAGTAGTAAACAAGAGAGAAGAACTGGTATCTTCAGTAGAGCTGTATCACAAGCCGCTAGTTCTCAGAATGAAGCAGCAAGGATAGTTGAGAGCAGTATCAGAGTGCTGAAGGCCCAAGAAAGACAGGCATGGCCTAAGTAGTGGATTGCGGGGTAGAAGCCTCACTGTCTCCCACAATATCTGAGACACGCATCTTCTTTGCACGTGGTGCTTCATCGCGCTGTTCGCCCAATTGCTCCTCTAGAGTATCTAGCCGGTGCTTCAACTGGTTTTCACGCCGCTGCGATTCCTCGAGCCGTTGCAGCAATGCATGCTCCGACTCTCTGCGCATATCCTCTCCACGTCTAGCATTGGCTTCATCTTGTTCTAATTGTGTGACCCTACCACGGAAGAGCTCATTGATAAGCTCAAGCTCGCTGACTCGTGTCTTGAGCGCGGTATTGTTGGCGATAAGCTGCTCGTAGGTTTGAGGCACTTCGAGGCCAGAGGCTCCATTCAGCGGGGAAGTGGATCGACCTGGGGAAGGTTGTCGAAGGTGCAGTGCAGGTAACGATGGGGACTGGTGATGAAAGTGTTCCTCCATTCCATGGCCATTGAATGGCTGCATATGGTTCGTGAACATCGAGGGCGTTTGTGTTCGTGATATAGGAGAGTTCGAGCCATCGGAATGCCCGTTGGCGGACTTCTGTGAAGTGCGACGATGCTGTTGACCCAAAGTGCCGGGTGGGGGAGTTCCTGCTTGCGATCGCGATTGCATGAAAGACTGGTCGCCATTGATCTCGAGGACACTCTGCGACACGACAATTAGCACAAAGCAACAACAGATCGCCCTCATAATGCCTTACCTTCTTCTTCATTCCCTGCGTTACCCCAGAGCCCGAGCTCTTGACGCGATTCCGACTTTTGATAACATCTGTCTTCAGGCTTATCGGCCGAGGGCGTCCATGCAACTTGAGGAAGAGCCCACAGGCATTGCACAGCACGGAGCCGATTTCATCGCGTCGCCAGAGAGGGGTCGTGGAGGTGGTGCAGTTCTGGCAGGTTGGCTGTGAGGTTTCGTGGTTAGAATTTGAAATCGTCGCCATGATGATAGACTTTGGTGTGATAAAGAAAGTGCTATCGTGCGATAGGAAATAGATAAGGGAGGGTGGTGAAAATTGTGAATCCCGTGAAGGATCGGAACGGCATCGGCCTAGCAGTCGGCTGCCTAAGGCTGCAAGAGTGCACCCCTATCTGATAAGGGGGAATCGCCAGACATAACAAGAAGATAGAACGGGAAGGCAAGAATGCTATTCACTGCTGTACACTTCCTTCGCCCCAAGTTGTGTCAACTTATCTAGGATAATCGAGCATTACTCCAAACGATTAGAAGAATGAGAGAGTGGATTTCTTCATTCTTCCAAATCGTCTCGAATAATTACACCAAAAATTTGAGGTAATAAGGGAGGTGTACGAAAAGCAATGACAAAATCTCTTCCCCGGTTATATGAAGTGATAGTGTAGATATGTAAACTTACAGGTGAATTGCTTTGGCCGCCTCCAGACGTTGCTGATGGTGACGATGTCGAAAACCCCATGCTGACTCCATTGAATCCCCTATATGAAGTGTTAGCTTGACTTTCTCTTCTATGACAGTTTCAAAAGTCGCGTCTCTTAGGCCCTCTCGCTTGGTGACTATTGTTTTCCACGCAATTGACCAAGGCAAAAGTCTCGGTCGTCCCTTCCATTTCCAACATGTAATTGTAAACAACCCCGATGTGACCAACACGACGCCAATTGTAACCAGCTCCTGCCCCAGATATATGCAAAACGTACCTCAATTGTGGCGGAAGGGACGATGAAGCCATGGAGGCAAGCGCGGACAGCCCAGGGAGTTGTGGCAGCGAAGCACTGTGGTGGATGCTGGACTGGGTCGAAGTCGAGGAAGGACGTGAAATCGGCTCCATTGGGGGCAGCGACTGCCTCCCATCGTCTGAGTGTGCTCTTTTGAGAGAGGGGAGTTCTCGAATCTGTTGGTCTCTCGAAGACGGTCGAAGGTGGTCGATAGCCATGGGCGAGGCCCGGTAGGGAGCGAGTGTGGAAGCCGTTGTTGCGGTTGGAGGGGGTTTTATTAAATCGCGTTCGAGAAGGAACGCGAGAAGATCGAGGAAGGGCTTTGAAATGTGTCTGGTATTATGTATCGTCGAAGGTATATTGAGAAGGAAAATCGTGTGTATTATGAAGTCGTAGAAAGACGGGAAAGAGAGCAGGAGGCGGGATGTATTATCGAATTAATTGGAGAAAAAAGAACTTTTTGAAAGTGCTGAAACGAGTGGACTCGATCGATTGATCTGAAGGGATCTGGATACAAGAATATGGAGTAGCGAATGTGTTGTTAGACCGTCATGGAAGTTGAAGAAGAGCTGTTGGTGGAAGAGAAAAGGAATTGCTGTGTTCTCCTGTGTGGCAGGCTGGGCTGGCGCACCTGGTTCCTATCCCCTATCATAGATTGCCGATCTTTTTATAGGATTGACGCAAAAGGTACACAGACTCTTAAAAGTGGCAGTACATAGCTCTCGTTGTTCCAACTTTCTAGAATAATTGGAGTTATTAACCTAAATTCTTTAGAATATTTATTGTAATTAACCAAGAGAGTTCGAACAATCATTTTGATTGTACCTTAATTGTAGAACAATAGCCAGAAAATGGCAAGAGCGACCGTTCCTTTCGAAGTCTCCAGTGCCGCTTTTCGTGATAAAAAAGGTACATGGAATGCCCAGATCGCCTGGAATGGACCGCCTATCGCCTCTCGACGCAAGAATGCTGCAGAGATGAGGGTAATAAAACATCGGTTAATATCCCCTTCGTTCTACTTCGTTTCCAATGCAAGTCTGGCGGTAGAAACGAGAACAGGAGCTACACCAGCGCTTCGTTCACAACGTGCCACGATTAAGGTCGAATCCCGTAATGCACGACCGGGGGAGTTTCCGTGACTCTCCATCCTTGTTCCTGCCCTTTTCTCACGAGAGCAGAGCAGAAACGGTCAGAGGCTGACCTTCTTCAGCTGTTCCTGAATCCTGAGATGAAACGTCAGAACTTTTTGGAGATCAGAAAAACGTAACAATCAAACATCTCCCCTCGTATGCAACCTCTTCATAAAATTTCGGCCCCGGTTTCCTGCGATAGCGGCGGATACGGCTTTCGAGATCCGCCCCAGGGATGAAATCTGGGCTGAAGCAATCTGTGGAATCTGTGCTCTGTGGATCAATCGGTAATCCGCGATTATGATAAACAATTGACCAATGATAAGACGGGATGGCCATCTGACAACCCACGAGGCGAACCCTCCGCGTGAAAGTGCTCCAATTGTAATGTCAAGAGTGGAGCCTTCCATCCCAATACGTAAGAAAAAGGCGGTGGAGCAGTCCAGTGACTTCTCTGTCAATTTTGACGATTGAGATTTTGAGAGGAAAGGAACAGAGCATGAACGGTTCTCTAATTTTGTGTTTCAAGTAAACGTGTTTTTGAGAAAACTTATTTCATCCGACGACGGCTCTAGGATGTGGTAACCGGATAAATCAATGATCACGTGGACTTCTTTATTGATAAATGTTCAACTGAAATAAATTGACCAATTAACTCGAAACCATAATTATTATCTTTGAAACTGATAAACGGTTGTCTCGGATTAGCCTGTGATTTACACTGAGAGGTTCCAACTGTCTCGGCTACTTTGTGATTCGGGTTACGCGTACTGAATCTTGTCCATACCTACTGGACCCTTGGTTCATCAATACATATATAACCTAATTTTTTAATACCACTCTAGAACTTGGTTGTTCCGAAACGCCTGGGTTAATAGTCCCAATTTGTTCTAAGTCCTTGAATCAAATCAAAATGGAAGAGAAACAAATTTCAAAGTCTCTCTTCTGGTAGGCTACCTACTAATAGCGGAATGTATTTTTAAATATTTAAGTGATCTTTCATTTGGCACCTTATCATTACTCGAAAAAGGTTGGTCAATTTTCATTCAATCATTTCTACAATTCTCAGCAATCAGAAGAAAAATTGGAGATTTTGGTAGTATCTTATTCCACTTGTTTCTATTAATTTATTGATATTATTGAATTAAGCAAAAGAATAGAGAAGTATTTCTTCAAGAAGTATTTCTTCGAATTTTAATTATCTCCGGTGACTACAGTAACTTGACTTGAAATTTATTCCTAGTGAACTTTAATCAAACCTATCTACAACAGCTACAAAGGGGCTTAAACTTTCCACTACACAGGCGAGGCTGGAAGTTTCTGTATTTCATAGAACCTACTCTCTTGATACATACAAGTTTCGTTTACTTGTTTTCCTTCTCCCAATTAAGTAGAAGAACTTGAATCAGTGAAGTGAGTTACGAAATTGACCAATTCAGATTGTTAAAGATACTGCCAATTCGATGATAGATATTGTCTTGAAATTATGAAGAAAAATCCCCAAGCCCACCTCCACAAGACAGAGTCGTCCCTTCCTTCTTCAATCATGATTCCTGGCTGAGACTACTCACGACCTCGATACTAGAATTCTCTTTACTTCGAAGACGGCAAAACGGTGTAAACTTTTAGCCGAGAAAGTTGTGAGAATCAAGCTATACAGCTTTCAACTATTTACAGCATCTGAGATAATTTCTGGTAAGTGTTTTCCCCTCTAACTCATCCTCCGCAATTAGATAAAGTGTTAAGTACGTCCAAATGTCGTGAAGGTAAAAATCAACAAAAGAAAATGAGATAAGACGTGCTCTGGCTACAAGATGTATTAAAGCGTACTATGTGTTTCTGTATGAGCATAAAAACCACCTCCCAGTCAGTATACATTGATGACTCTTCCTTTTCGGGAAAGCCTTCCTTTCCACCTTCAAAGCCTTGAACTCCAACCATCCAGTAATTCCAGTTCTATCAGCATTGAATCAAATCCCATCATATATCCCAAACTCCACCCAGTCCCATACCCAACCAATCAACCGGAACTCCGGATGCTATGTTCAAGAAGTCCTGTTTACCAAAAAATACCTCCATCACGATTCTCTGTAATCGACAGCCTCGCTATTCCCTCATAATGGTGTTTGGTCCGGTCCATGCGTACTATGCTCGAAAGTTCTCGTAACTAATATCCCCCCCACAAATTCTCCTTTGGAAATCGATAAAGTGGTCGGTTCCCCAGTCGAAAATGTAGATTTCATCCCACCACTACTCCCCTTGGTCAATTTCACCGCCTCTTCAAAGCCAAAAGAATTATCTCCTGCGGAGGAGTTAAGGTTATAAGGACGTCGACGTGATCGTGAGGATCGGGAGGTTGAGAAAGTCGTTCCGTCGAAGAGTTGAGGAAGATAGGTGGAGAAGAAAGGCTTGGTTGCTGGTATTGAGGCACAGATCTGTTTTTCGATTGTTAGACTTATTTGGGAAAGAGGAAGTGGCGAGGGGCGGACAACTTACAATTCCGATGTACAATTCCAGAGCTGCTGTAACCCAAATTGGATAACTTGCCCATATTTTATCCCACGTTTGACTGATCTGATACGTATAGTACGTTCTCGCTACGCCAGCGAAACAGGATAGGAATCCGAATGCGAAGAGGAGGATTACGGGAATAGTTTGCTTGATGGGGAGGGAGACGGACCAGACTGTTCGTATTGGGAGGAGGACTACGATGAAGTCGGTGAGGGTGTTTATTATTCCTGCAGCAAGGAGAGACGCAGTATCGTCGATGCAGTTTGGGTCGCGCTCTTTCGTAATTTTCCAGAAGTTCTGAGGAGGTCTGTTGGAAGCTTTCGTTAGCTTGAGCTTACTTGTTTTTTCTTTCCTTCAGAATCTTCTGTGATTTCGGAAGTCTTGAAAACCGTGGAATTTGAATTGTAATCGGAAACGAACCTGCATTGGAACATCACGGTGATGCAAAAGACAACTCCTTGTACAGCGACGACTGTAATCGCCAACAAAGTGATTCGTCTCCATAACAACGAAGCTGAGTTCAACATCCGACGTACTAACATCAACATTGATAGCTTCGTAAGTGTACATGCCATTGCAAAGATAAGCTCCGTCGCAAGAACCATTTTCAAGCCCGAAGGAATTTTGTCAACTGGGATGTCATACTACACAATGTTTAGCAAAGCCTCCAGCTACTTCTCAGTTGTCAACTCACTGAATGTAACGTCCAGTATAGTCTTGTATCCCCGATTATACTTAGTATAAAGAAAGCAGTTGTTGGAAACTATCAACCAGTAAGCTTCAGTGCCATGAGCAGTTTACCCAGTTGAAGAAAACGTACCATCGCTAAAAGAATGAGAATGTCATCTGCGCCAAATATCTTCCGGAGATATGTTCTTGTAAAGATCCTCAGGCTCATAAAACATACAAGAATCGAGTAAAGTACGATGTTCAATATAATCTTCACATTCCCCCTCGTTTCCGGATTATCATAATTTGGCTTCGGCCATGTTTTCAGCACCGAAGCAGGAGGAATCTGCATCTTGTCGGCTCGTCATCAACAACCAGGCGACAACAAGAGGAAACAAGATCTAGCGAGACTGATAGATGTTTCACGGAAGATACATGATGTATTTGAAGAAAGAAAAAACTTCGAAAGAGGAAATAGAAGGCTGCTCGTGCTCCTTAATCTAGATCCAATCCCCCTCGTGAAATCCATGCCGGGATCCCTCTAGATCACCAGTCATTGGCATGCAGGCACACCACACCTACCGGATAAAGTGTGGACAGCGATCGCTCAGGATTCAAGGATCCAGAACCTATGGGGGCGACCAAGTGGTGTGATTTATGTGAGTGGTGCCCATCATCGGACTGAAAATGGGCGCGCCGCGGGGGGGACCAGTCTTGTCTGAGTCGTGACGGTTCGCCCATTGAACCTGGATGCCTGAGTTTGTTCCTGCATTTCCACAACAAGTTTTGACTTTTAACATTTTGGAGGACTTGAATGCGGGCGCTAGTTCAGGCCGAACGCGTCCCGTCGTTCTCGTGGTTAAACTTTTCAGCCTCGAAAACAGGACTAAGATCCCTCGTGAACACCACGATTTTGGTGTTGACAAGCTTCTGGGAGATGAACATCCGGATGTATTAGCCGTCCAACTGGGTGGTCCTTCTGAGTTTTGTGTGGGTGGCATGTCCCTCTTAGTAGTCCACCTTCGAGCGATGATACCTTATTAAGTGAAGCCACAGATTAGGAAGCTGCTGAGTAACATATTCTTCTTTTGCGAGCCGTAGAGTCTTGAATTTTGATATCTAGATTTTCTGAAACAAGCACAGCCACCCTCGACCTTTGGTGGAGAGATCGGCGTATGTAAATACGATCACGATTGGACAAGGGTAACTGAATCCACCGAGTAAAAACGTGGGGTTGCTCCTCATTTTGTAAGCTTCGCAAGTTGATGCCATATCTTAAATACCTTTCATATCAAATCCCAATTGGAAAGACCCGATGCTTCAATACCTAAAATAAAGGAGAGTATCTAATCGTAGCTCAAGCGTTTAATCTGGCAAATATTCAAGTTTCGTACCTGCCTACATCTCTCAGTTTTCCAATCCTCTAGGTTAATCCAAGATCATTACCCAAAATACTTGAGACAATTTAGAATATTGGCCCGGGTACTTTAGAACAATGAAGAAATTATTACTAAATTGTACCAGAAATTTGGAATAACGAGCTACTTACTGCCTCTTTTTTATCCGTCGCAAGCCGATATACGGCTAGCACAACTTCTTAGGTCTGCTTTACTAAGAATTGCTGGAGATAAATTATAAAAATATTAGGAGAAAATATTGCAACCATGAAGAGTCTCATATCTAGAAGCTAACGAATCGCAAGAAGGTTCTGAATTGAGAGTCACGATTAGGCATGTAGGAAGACTTTGGGGAAGGTACATTTCTTTCACGATGTATTGGTGACTAAATACTTCACTCGAGATTACAGTAGATGATTCCATCTGTACATTAACGCCGGTTTTTTATCAAAACCTT
The DNA here is from genome assembly GCA_001414455.1 of Hymenoscyphus fructigenus. Classification (NCBI taxonomy): domain Eukaryota; kingdom Fungi; phylum Ascomycota; class Leotiomycetes; order Helotiales; family Helotiaceae; genus Hymenoscyphus; species Hymenoscyphus fructigenus. The sequence continues at coordinate 132,917 of LKUV01000081.1, read as the reverse complement.
CCAAAGATCAACACACACGCGTCTCTCCTTCGTCTCGTACATGTAGTAAATCAATAGGCACAGTTTGAGCGGGACTTCGTCTTTGCTCTATTTTTTAAAGGATGAAAAGTCGTTCCCAACAACCTCACATGACTTGCTAATTTCGCCTGAAAGATTTCTTTCATCCGCGAGAAATATTCTCCGTCTCTTCCAAATCTCGAGCACCATTTTATTGTTCGAAACTTCCCAAACTATATAGATAAAATTAATACTCAATTACTTCTTAGCTCTCTCTACCTCCACAAGTATCTTTCAAAGCCAACACTCCACGACACAAGCTTCGTGGCAGCATACATGCATGAGAAACCCCTTATCCAAACTCCAATATAAGCCCAAGTATCAGCAATCTAACCGTAAAACTCCGGGAGATTCAAAAACCGAAACCAGATCTCCAACCGCCACCACACGAAAAAAAAACAAGACTCGCACAAGCAATAGTTCGCAGGAGGTCCGGTCAACTAGCTCGAGCTTGTCTCCACTCATGAGCCCATCATGACTTGCGAGGCTGACGGTAGCTAGTTACTAAAAGGAAACTAATTCTCATGCTTGGACCCTAACTACTTGAACATCAGATGATAACTTTTCGTAGACCGCGAAACGATTTTTGACATCTCTTCTAGAATAATCAGAGAGCTAACAAAAGCCAAATAGCAATCACTTGACTTGACACTTTGGCACTTTGACACTTCTCTCACTTTAGTAGATTGGCAAGCGAGTCATCAATTCCCCTGGAACCGGCACATTATCTAGATTCTCAGCCTCCAGTAGAACGATATGTTAGGGTGAAACGGGTTTGATCTGGAGTTGCCGTTATGCCGTCTAATTTTGACATATAAAGATGGCCCCGAAACTTGGAATGAGAATCTGAGGATACCACTAGGTGCCAAGGTAAGACAATACGAAGCAGCACTTGAGTTTTGCATACTTTTATTTATTTATACGTGAAATGACTAAGAGAATAATACGATGCCAAATTGGGTGCAAAATTCAACGAGGGCAACGCTACGTAACAGGGAAAGACAGGCTCACGAAGGACCCGCAGTATACTTCAGGTTCATACCTGCCTATCGCTTTCGTTGTTCCAGCTTTCTAGGACAATTTAAGATTGTCCTAAATCCTTGGAACAATGCCCCAAGCTATAAGGGTTAATTTCAAGTTATCTCCACCTCGAGACATGTATACCACTTTGGGGTGGGACGGCGAAGAAGAGAATGTGGACCACAACTTGTGTAAATCCGCTCAAAATGATTTTCTCAACTCTTTAGAATAATAAAATGAAAAAGAGAGGTTTGCGACGATACAAGCTTTTCAAAATCTCGTAAGTTCACTTACCTAAATAGATTCTTCGAAACTTTCAGAAAAACGAAGTCATGAACAATGGATTACGACGAATAACAATTTTTGAACTCCTGTAGGAGCGAAAAGACATCACGGACGCCACTTGGCGTGTAAATAGAACAATCTCAAACTTCGAATTATTCTGCTCTTGCAAAGGTAGGAGTTCAAAACGTCGTTATCAAAGGCAACGAGTAACCTCCGGAGCCAATTGTATTAAAGTACATTTTCCATCCCACGAACAATTCATCTAAGCAGCCTTCTTAGCAAACTCAACTCTCAAGATCAGATGCTTAAATCCATAACCATCCATCTTCTCGCAAGCCTTCGAAGCATCGGTTCGTTCCTGGAAACTGATGAATGCAAAGCCCTTTGCCAATCCAGTCTCTCTATCTTTGGCAAGAAAGACTCTCGTGACACGACCAAAGCGCTCGAACATATCCCGCAACTCTTGTTCTTCTGCCATCTCCGAAACCTGGTTATGGAGTTAGTAACTTGTGGATACTCAAAAGTTGAAGATAGACTTACGTTTGTAACACGAAGGGTAGCCAGGTCATCTCTCTCGTATTTGCCGCCACCCATTCTGTCACCACCAGCAGCAGCACCACCACCATTTCGCATATGTGGAGGTACGTATGAGCTTTTTCCTGTTCCAAGACCACCAGCAGCGGCTGGGCCATCGACATCTGCCGGTCCAGCAGCCACATCTGGGTTATCCTCTCCAACTGGCGCCATGGTATCTTTGAAAGGACATCTTGCTGTGAAATGCTCCCCGTTACAAATACGACACTTGACCTTCTTGTTCTTGAGTTGATCCTTCATGCTACCCTGTTCAGGCTTCTCCTCCTTTGCGTCCTTTCGCCAGTTCGTGCTAGGTCTGAATATGATGTTTTCGCCGACACTATTCGTGCAAAACGTCAGTATATCTCCCTCCCAACCGTATGAATGTGTAAACCCACGATGTTGTATCCGCTGCAGGGCCAGCTCCATCCTTGGCAGATAGACCAAATTTGCTCCAGTTCTTGCGCTCGGCGACTCGGGGGTTCACGACTTCTTTGTGTACGGTGAAGCGTATCCGGCGGGTGGTCTTGACCTTCTTGCCCTCGTCATTGAATCGCCACGAAACGATCGTCTTGGTGCCATCTTTGTTTGTTGTGGTGGTTTGCGCGGGGAGCGTGTCAACGGTATCATCGAGATCTTCATCATCGGCCCAGTCCTTGTTCTCGCTGTGGATTGTTAGATTCCTTCAAATCTGGGGTGGCGCGAGGTGAGGGGCTTACGTTTTCGACATTTTGGCGGTTCAAGCTATGCTTACCAGTATTTTTCGCGGATGGTTGTTTGTGATTTGGGTTGGTTTGATGGGAAAGCTGAGCAGCTTTTAAGTGTAGGGTTCCGCGGCAAGCAGTCTTGAAGTTGGTCGACTGTTGGCTACACCAAAAATATTCAAAAAAGTGCGACTAGCGATAACGGCACGTGATTACAGATGAATTGTTTCGTTCAGAAGAGAGCACAGTCTAACTAAATAAGGATCGTGATTGATACTTTGAAATGAGTTTTAGAGAAACCAATGGCTTCTTTGAAAAGATGACTGTTTAAAGAGTCCTAAACTTGCCATTGCTACGTAGAAATTTGATATTCTTTGGCTATGGTGGGGCATCTAGGTTAGATGTGGCCTTGGCACCCGCCTCGATCCAACATGAAATATCTGAGTCACTTTCCACTATCTCGTCAATCTTTACCGCCACCAGCATTTCAAAGCATGGTAAGAATTTAAACGATATCTATCTCCAATCAATATATTCTCGTATCAAATCAAAATCCATCTGCGGGATTTTCCACTACCATATTACTCTTTAAGTGCTTTCTCCCTCGTCCCTTCTCGCCTCAACGCGACCAAATCTGCAGCCGCATTCTGCTCCAAATAGCCTGAATACGACGTGCTATAGGACATAAAAGCCTACTATTGAAGGTACATCATGGAGGACAGATTATTTGGAAATTTAGTATGGAGATTGGACGAAAAGTGTGGTTTGTTTGGTGTCAATATTCATGGTTTGAGTGAGGTTTGGCAGAGGTAGAAGTTCCAGGAAAATCGGTATCAATCTCATCTCACAACACCACCTCAACGACTGTACCCTCACGATTAACAAGGATTATTTGAAATAAGGAATTGCGAAGTGCAACAAAATGTATTTTCTCCTATATACATACATAAACGGACCGTTTACAGGGCCCTACCTGTACAGAGTACGGAGGTTCCCCTAATGTTGTGCATACGAACTGCATCAAAGCCCGTGCTGAGCAGCGAAGACGAGGAAAGCAAGGCACGAATCTAAAAATGGAACTTAAAAAATATCTGAGAGGGGATCATATTATTCGTCGTCGTATCCTAATTTTATACAGCCACAGTAATTCCTTTTCTGTGCAAGTGTCCTTCACACAGGCTTTTAAACGCTGAACCCCAAGCGCAAAGCAATGCGTTCCAACAACGCCTCTGCCCCAAAAGCAAACAAAAGGGACGTATGAATGACAACAGAGAAGAGTCGCCAAGGTGCAACATATATGAGTACAGGTGAATACATGACCACATTGTCTAGATGAGCCGCCAGAAACCGCTAGAAAAAAGAGAAGAAAAAATACAATTAGTGAGCTTCAGCCATCTATGGCTTCTTCTCGCCGGCTTCGCCCTCTGGCTTGGCCTCACCAGCATTTGGAGCTTCTTGGGATGATGCCTCGGCGCGGGCCTTGTGCATCTTGTCAAAGAGGCTCAAGCTGGCAACTTGAAGCTCATCAGTCTTCTCCTTGAGCTCGGCGGCAGTGGCAGATCCCTCAGCAGATTGGCTCTTGGTGACAAACTCACGGAGAGAAGCAATCTTCTCACGGAGGGAGTCAACCTCGGTCTTGTCGAGTCTGTCGGCGTACTCGTTAAGAGCCTTCTCGGTATCATTTAAGACACTGTCAGTCTTGTTGGCAGCCTCAATGGCAGCTCTGCGCTCCTTGTCAGACTCAGCATATCGCTCAGAGTCGTCAACCATGTTCTGAATCTCTTGGTCAGAGAGACCAGATCCAGATGCGAGGGTAATAGATTGGTCCTTGTTGGTGGATTTGTCCTTGGCGTGAACGTGGACAATGGCGTCAGCATCGATGTCGAAGGTAACCTCGATTTGAGGAACACCTCGGTGCGCAGGTGGGATGCCGGTGAGTTGGAAGTTTCCGAGCATCTTGTTGTCACGGACAAGCTCACGCTCACCCTGGTAAACCTTGATCTCAACTGCACTTTGGAAGTCGGCAGCGGTAGAGAAGACTTGGGACTTCTTGGTAGGGATGGTAGTGTTACGGTTGATTAGACGGGTGAACACACCACCAAGGGTCTCAATACCAAGGGAAAGTGGTGTGACATCCAACAAAAGGACATCAGTGACGTTACCAGCGAGGACACCACCTTGGATGGCAGCTCCCATAGCGACAGCCTCATCTGGGTTGACAGACTTGGCTGGGTCACGACCGAAGATGCTCTTAACAGACTCGCTAACCTTTGGCATACGGGTCATACCTCCGACCAAGATAACCTCTTGGATCTCCTTTGCGGTGAGGTTAGCATCCTTCAAGGCCTTGCGGACTGGATCGATGGTTCGGCTGATCAGAGGGTCGACAAGTTTCTCAAGTTGAGATCGAGAAAGCTTAGAGTTGATGTGCTTTGGCCCGGAAGAATCAGCAGTGATGAAAGGAAGGTTAATGTCGGTTTGCATGGAAGAAGACAACTCAATCTTTGCCTTCTCAGCGGCCTCACGGATTCTCTGGATAGCCATACGGTCGTTGGAGAGATCAATTCCAGAGTCCTTCTTGAATTGTTGGACCAAGTGACGGACAAGGTGGATGTCGAAATCCTCACCACCCAAGTGGGTATCTCCGTTGGTGGACTTAACCTCGAACACACCCTTCTGGATCTCGAGGACGGAGATATCGAAGGTTCCTCCACCCAAATCGTAGACTGCGATGATCTTGTCCTCATCCTTCTCGAGTCCGTATGCAAGCGCAGCAGCAGTTGGCTCGTTGACCACTCTCAGAACGTTAAGACCGGCAATTTGACCAGCATCCTTGGTGGCTTGACGTTGTGAATCGTTGAAGTATGCTGGGACTGTGACAACGGCATTTTGGATTGGTTTTGTGAGGTAGGCCTCAGCGGTCTCCTTCATCTTTTGTAGAACAAAACCGCCGATTTGCGATGGAGAGTATTTCTGGCTGCGTGCCTCGACCCAGGCGTCACCATTTGTGTGCTGAACAATCTTGTATGGGACCTCCTTGATGTCACGCTGGACCTCAACATCGGTAAACTTTCGTCCGATCAATCGCTTGGTGGCGAACAGGGTGTTTTCTGGGTTGACAACTGCTTGACGCTTTGCCGATACACCAACTAACCGCTCTCCGTCTTCTGCGAATGCTACTACCGATGGCGTTGTTCGGGCACCTAATAAACAAAGTCAGGGGAGAAAATAATTAAAGCTTTGGATTGTCACATACCTTCTGAGTTTTCAATAATCTTAGCTGCTGGTCCTTCCATAATGGCTACTGCGGAGTTGGTAGTTCCTGTTGATGTTAGAATGCGATTCTATCTCCATCGATCGGTGGCGATAAACATACCCAGATCAATACCGATGACCGGCCCCTTAACCTTCTTGTCATCTGATGAGTTGTATCGTACAAATGATGATGCAAAAGGCGAGGGTGTGCGAATTGAGGATCGTGTGGTAGAGGCTGCGACTCTTGGAAGCTAGAAAAGGAGTCAGGTCAGTTGAGGGTATCGTCAACATGACGATTGGGGGTACTCACAGCTCTGGCGAATCTGGAGGACAACATATTGGGCGCCGCTACTACTACGAGAGAATAATTATTGAAGAAGGTCGCTGGGGAGATGAAAGAAACTGGTAGTAGAGAAAGGAGTGGTTGATTGTTTGTGAGATGGGATGGGAATGGAAGAAGGAGTTGGAGTTCAAAAAACTTTGAAGGGGAAAAAGTCGTCGCGCTAGTTTGGAAACTGATCGAAGACCGGCCCGGGTGTCGACCAGGGTCGGGGAGCCCTCGGCTCAAGGCGGCGACATTCGAGAAGCATCGAAGCATCCGGAATTTGATTTTAGTGTTGAGCTCCACATTGTAAGTCTTTATTCATAAAATAAATATTGCCAAAATTTGGATATAAATTAGCAAATACAATTAGTTAAAATCCCAATCAGTTGAATTAACTCAAGGTGGAATAATTACTGTAAGTATCTAAGTACTTAGTTTAAACATGCAGCCGAGGCCTTTCCAGCTTAGAAGCCGCTTTATGAGCGGGTCTTGTCTTTGTCAACCTCTCGGGATTGACGTATCGTTGGCCTGCAGTGGGCTGCATCACCGCATCTGATTCAGATATCTAGACGCTACGACAATTCATATCAACCACCCCATACCATCAAATCCTACACACTAAACACCGGATCCTAGAGCTTAGTATCGATACTTGTTTGGACAAGCCTCGCAAAACATTAATGACAACAAACCTCCGGCAGAGTGGCAGTGAGCATGGCTGTCCTGAATGAAAGCTTGTGAGTTGCGCCACCACGCGATCGCAATAGTAACGACCATAAATCTCCAAGATACAAGCGCTAACAGACGCCCTATACAGACATCATGCCACGGAGGACTTGATTCTTGCCAGGTACCGCAGATATTATCGGGCCATCATACACACAGGGTATGCATTTCAACTCAATGCTGGGCCAGGCAACCTTACTAACAAGTCCATACCTAGTCACTGGCAGTTACGCTCTCTAATCGGAACATCGCAACAAGGCGTTATATATTACCCGAGCGGTCACGAAATAATACGACTCGATACGAAATCCCGCGAGCGAGAGGTCATTACTACCGTATCTTTCGCCCCGAGGTGTCTGACAGCCTCGAAGGAATGGCTATGTTGTGGAGGGGAGTTGGGAAGATATGTTGCGATTTGTTTGGATGAACGACGGAGGAGAACACCAGGTATAGATTCAGATATGGATCCCGATGAACGATTACCTCTAGACCTCGACCCAGCGAGTCGATCCATACTCCGCGAGGCTCTATCAAACTCGGATATACTACAAGCGTCTTCTCGGAGGTCTAGAGGACCACTTTCAGCAAAGACGGCCAAAATCGGCAAAGAAATTGTTAATTGTATTGAACTTTGGTCCCCAAGTCCTTCCTCTTCAGAAAAAGCGTATAAAATACCAGTCGCGGTGGTTTCAAATAACGATCATAATGTCTTCATTGTTGATATTGCGGAATCAGAGGTTTTGGAAGAGTTGAACATGCCAGATTGTGTAAACCGTTCTGTTATGTCACCAGATGGAGAGCTGCTCGTAACGATCTGCGATGACCCTTTCCTCTACGTCCACGAAAGACGTAAGAAGGTAGCAACTCGCGATGAAGTCGAGACAAAATTGGGTTACGAATGGGCTTTACGGGGCAGGATTCAATTGACTGGTCAAAGACAAGCTGATAGGGGAGACATGCGTGGCAGTTTTGCGTCGTCATTTTCGGCTTCTGGAAAATATTTAGCCGTCGCAACGCAATACGGCGTGATATCTATCTTCGAAACGGCCACGATCGCCAAAGAGGACGAAAGTTCATTGTTAGCAGTTTTCACATCTTCGAGGCCAGGTATAGAAGCTGGCCATGGAGCCGTTCGAGCAATTCAATTCTCACCAGGCCCTTTTGATCTCCTCGCTTGGACCGAGACAACGGGCAGGGTTGGGGTTGCTGATGTGCGAAATTTATGCCGTTCTCAACAGCTGATCGAGTTAGACTCCCATTCCGAGGGAATGGAGAGAGTGATTGTGTCAGAGAGACCTGGCGACAGCGTGATAGACCCAAGGTTACGAAATTTCCGCGCGGAGCCGCCATCTACAACCAGTACAACTCCAGACTATCTAGGCTCAGATTTGGAGCGAAGAAATCTTCGACATTATTTGACCAGAGAGATGCTCGATCGACATCAAGCACCTCTTACAACAGAAGAGCTCGAGGTATTGTCAGCTCATAGAATAGCCCGACGATTAAGAGACGCTGCAAGCACACCATCACATACCGGGCGTGAAACTTCAGCAGATACCTCTAACTTACCGCGAATGGGCCATTGGAGCGATGACAGATCGTCTACATCTAATGTGGCCGGCAGGACGAGAAGTGTTGAACGTCGAATCTCGGCCGCAACTCTACCACCTGCTCTTCGGGAGTTTATTAATCCGGATCGATCGACGACATCAATCAGATCCTACATAAACGACCGAAACAATGATCGCGAGCGGAGGGTTCACTTGGACTTTGAAATAGAACCACGAAGGTCCGGTCTTCGACTCACCGCGGGTGAAAGTTCCACAGCACGAGATTCATCAGAACCTAGTGCGGCGGCTGACACTGATGGTACCCTTTCTGAGCGGCTGTCTTTGATCGGGCAGAGTCTTGAGGCGACAGATTCAGCTAGCGGGTCATGGCCTGAGTTAGATGCACTCTATCGAACTAGATTACCTCGGGAACCTCCTCTCGACAGGGCTGCTCGAGTACGTATCGAAATAGAAGACGATGATCGACGAGATTTCGCCAACAGATTGAGGCAACCCTACCGCCCTCTAGGAGATCTTGCCCTCGGAACTCGCGATGAGAGTGCAAGTACTTTACGAAGATCACGGCCAGGTGCTGTCGAAACGATGGGTTGTACATGGAGTGAAGATGGAAGGACCTTGTAAGCTTCTATTACTGAACTCTACTCGGATTTCGCTAACAATATCAGGTATATCGGCGCTGAAGATGGGATATATGAATATCAAGTGAATGTTGCAGGCCGGAGGATATTTCCCAGCCTTGTTTTACGATGATTTTGTTTCAGCAATGGCGTTCGGGGGTCACAGGTGGCTGTCTTTGTTGGTTTATGTTCTGATGTATGAATTACATTCTATGATTGTAAGGTATTGGTCTCTAGCGAGGATCTAACAACTCACATATGCCCCAATATGATACGTGTTTTGAGGTGAACCTGTCCCTTGACTCCCTTTTATTTGCGTGAATCATTTTTCTCACTTTACTTCACTTCTCTGTTTCTCGAGTAGAACTAATATGAAAATGGACTAGTGTCCGCAGAGCTCAAAATATCACAAGTGTTCCATATATATTTAAGATCTGTAAAGTCCTTTATTCTCATTTTCCCCTCTGTCTCCCTTGTAGTTGCGTTGGATATGTTCAGAATGTCTTTGAAGGGAATTTCGACTTGATATTTTCTACTTGCAATGGTTCATACTCTCAACAGGCATCGAATTCCTTGCTTCCGACGGGGGAAGTATCCATGTTGTCCGTGAACAAATCAAGACCATGCCAAGCATACAACAATTCCCAATGACTCCTGTTGAGTTTTTCTACACCTTGGACAATATTAATTCAGCAGAGTATCCTTTTTGAATAGTTGATTTTCGTCTGATGAATTCGTATGCGATTTTATTTCTCAGAAGTCTTTAAAAATGAAATTAAATAAACGAAGTTACAAGATTTCAACTTTTTTAGTCGTCGCCATTTTTTCTTTTTTAACTTTATTCTTCTATAAGTTTAGGAAAACTATTTTAAACAAATGAACTTATGAACTAAAAACTATCACTATCGTAAAGCATTATCCTTACCTTTATCTTCTAAAAGTTTAGGTGAATTACTTGAAACGAATGACTTTACGAAACCTCTAAAAGGCTAAGTCCCCTTATAAACTCCTTTTCTAGGGGTTTTAAGTCAATCCGACTCTGACATGGTAAGAGTGAGAAATAAATGATGTGGTCGCGGTTGAAGGACAATATCCGGCAAGATACGAAATAGCGGTGCAGCCTGCCTAAATCCAATGCAAGCTTCTCAGTGACTCTTGATGTCAGTCCCAATCAAACAAGTCAGATCCATAACTGCAGGCAGAAAGACCCACTTTGTTACTTCCCGCATCTGCTGTGCCGCCCCCCGCCATCAGTGGGTTTTAGCATAAGTACTACACGACAGTCTTAAATCAACTACATACCTACTTCGTAGGATAGTATTGCGAACAACCCACCACAGACCTCTGCCATCACTACTGCTACGTTCTTTCAAGACATAAGGAAGATGGAAGAAGATCCCGTAATTCGGAATTACCTGACGGACCTCGGGCTCTTGGTAGGTGCATACTTCGGTTCTCGATGTGTACTTCTCGGTATATGTATTCAAAAAAAAAAAAAAAAACGAGAAGAAAGGGGTAAAAAGCAATCTAACTCTTTATAGAATGAGAGGACTGGAGCGAAGCGCATTCGGAATTGGTACTTTGTCACTCTCGAATTCATTGACATCCTCAAGGATTACGAGAAACAACCAAGACCTTTCCATCAAATCTATGCCGATGTCGCCGAACTGCTCGATTCTAAAGAAGCCCTTCTCGATGGGTTTGAGGAATTTTTGAGGGAAACGTTTCCTCGCCAACACGCATATCTTGAGAAATGCGCATCCACTCGTCGTCAACTCGTTTGCGGAGTACAAAGTTCACGTCTACTCAGTCTTCCTCGTGAAATTCGTGATAAGATTTGGGAAGAGGTTGTGACTGGAAACATATTCCACATCTCAAGAATTCCACATACAGATGAGGAGACCGGAACCCAGGAAACCGAAGAGACTCAAGAAACCGAGGGAACACAGGAATCCGAGGAAAGAGAGGAAAACGTCTCGGCAGCATCGAGACAGAGACCAATTCGCTATCAGTACCATGCTTGCCGATCTCAAAATGGCAACGCAAGCTCCGCATGTCCAGCTGGTATGGGTGACCACATCGAATGTCTCGACTCTGATCCCAGTGAACACCCTTGGTGTCCTTCCATCAATGTTGTCTGCAAACAAATTCTTTCAGAATTACCAAAAAGCAAAGGAACATTCTTCTCCGAAAACGCTTTACAATTCGCCAATTTGCAGACAGCCGAGTCATTCTTGTTTGGCCTTAGTGAACCCCAGAGATCCTCTATTCAGCACTTGAAATTGGCCATCCCTTTGGACTTGGTATATACATGCGACTATAATTATGAGAAACCGAAACTTGCTCGGTCCTGGACTGCAATCATGAATTATTTCAGTGTCCCATGGAGGAGACGAAGTGTATGTACTACCCTACTCGTTCTTTGACTCTCCTGGGATTTATGGACTCCACATTTTGCCTATGCTTCGCTGACAGACATTTCTTCTAGCTTGCTATGTATCCTTCGGATAGATACAATAATGAAGACCCAACTGATCTTCTGAAATTACCTGTTTATTTCTATTATTCCGATTGCTATTATGATCGTAACCGAGAAAGGCTTCACGAAAGATATCAAGTAGGACGAGGTGGCACAAGCTGGGATATTGGCATCTCGAGTTTGAAATATAAACGAGAACCAAAACTTGAGATTGCGATGGAGGAACTAACAAAACGTATGTTGCACTAAACCCTAAAAATACAATCCCTTGCGAATCTCAAGACACTGACGCATCTATAGAAAATTGTCCGAAGGAGTATCTTTACCCAAACAAATCCTTTTATGGGCCACAATCGCCATTGCACACAAATTTCGATGTCCACGCAGATGAGGGACAGTGGTGGGTGCAACGCTTATTGCAATTCCGGCAATATGATGGGTTCTCGTTTCAGCTCTACGATGAAAAGGGCTTGACCAGCAACGGAGAATTTGAAGATTTCGTGAGTGCCTTGAAAGAAGAGATGAAGGGTCCGGAAATTGGACCGAGAAAGTGTATGGTGTTCAGTGGGCATATGGGCTGCGACCGCAATAGGTCTTATGCGGACATTGTTGGGGGGAGGTGAAATTAATAAGGTTAAAGTGGAGGTGGGGGTCCTGGATTTTTGTAAGCTACGGAATTGGTTCTCACTATCAAGTTCTCCAACAACATTTCAACTAGTACCAAATACTATTAACAATTTATAACCACGGAAGATAGTAAAAGCCGTCACGAGCTTCCTTTATATCCGTGCGGCAACTCCCGTTACCAGATGACTCATCTCATATAAGTTCCAGGTGGAAGAAAAAACTTGTCCTGCAACTTTGAGACTGATGCCACGCAGCTAATACGATTCAACGCCGCTCATTGGAGTCGCTATATGTGCTCTCCCGTCCGACTCAACTTGGCGCCGGATGTGCGGTAATATCACACCACTCGCTCCCACTTCTCTCACCTTTTCTGGCACTTCTCCTGGCCCCCAGTTTTCGAGGCTGAGGGTCCTCCTTTACATAATTAGCCTAATTGCCAATCAGACATCGCTAGAGTTATCAAAATTATATTATATTTCTAGTCTTATCCTGCCACTTTTACGCCGGCCGCGCGAGCTATCTATCCCGTCCTGTACTATTTCGATGGTACGCGTATTGGGGGCCAGTTCAACGACAGTTGAGGTGGGACGGCGGTAAGAGCTTTCATTCGGCAAATAGGGACTCAGGGGCCACCATCGAACTTTGAAGCACCACTGCTGCCAAGCTGGGATCCACCCCGATAGGGCTTGCCAATACAGAAGCCATCCGCATATAACACTAGCATGATCCCATGAGAAAAAAAGCCGAGGGTAACGGGAAATTCACTTTTCTTTGATGTTCACCACCATGGAGGAAAATGCTGGCAAGCGAAAGTCGACGCCCAGGTCGAAGACTGGATGCAAGAATTGCAGGTGAGCTAGCTCCCGCCATGGCTTTGCTGTGTAGTTCACGAACAAGAGGCTTACCATCCATCTATCGCGTCGTAGGCTGAGACGGATAAAATGTGGGGAAGAACGCCCGTTGTGTGCTCGATGCGTCAAGAGTGGCTTAGAATGCGCTTATGATCCAGATGCCGATAGTTCTCATGGGACGGGTTCCTTCCTTACCTTTTCTATGAGACCGAACGAATCCGGGCAGCCGTCTGAAACTGTTGCTGGCTATGTTCCTCCGGGACTCAAACGAAAGATAGAAGCCCAGGCTTTACGTACCCAAAGAAAACCCCGCCCAACCTCCAAAAAGTAACTATCCCTGTTCTATGTGGAGTATAAAAGCTTCAGTTCTGACGGAAGATACCAGGACCCCCGAAGACAAGAAGGCAGAAGAAGAAATACACGATTATCAGAGAGAGCTGCAAGTTCTTTCACCTGTTAATACGAGTATCCCCTTCCAACTTCCCGGGAACGATGAAGAAAAGCTCCATTTTTATTACTTCCGCTGTGAAACCCTTCATGATCTCGGTGGGCATAGGCATCTTGACTTCTGGGGAAAGACCGTCATTTCATACAGCCAGGAAGAGCCCGTAGTACGGCATGCTGTGTTGGCTCTCAGTGCATTCCACCGCAACAGAACCTTTAACCAAGCCCTGTATGACAACAACTCATTGCAACAATACAACAAAGCCCTGCAACAAGTACGGAAACTCATGGCCAACGAAACGAATCCACCGGTGGAAATGATTTTAATCTGCTGCATGATCTTCTATAGCATCGAGACTACGCGAGGCGATTTTCAGACAGCAGCGAAACATGCCAAAGCTGGTCTCCAAATCTTAAAACAATTCTACCCCGAACTGAAAGCCCAACCAGCCTCCAAAGCTCCCCGCAAACGAAAAGAGATTGATCGCAATCTTCTCGCGTTATTCGTTGGAACGGACTTAGCACTCTGTGGCGCAGATGGCTACAATCGAGCACCAGACTTCATAACGACAACACCGGAAGAGCGATGTGGAAAAACACCAACTATGCCTGCAAAATTTACAAGCACACTCCAAGCCTCCATCACGTCCAACAAACTCGTCAACTGGACCTTCCAGATCCGAGACTTGATCCTCCGCCAATGGCATAACACGGGCCTTCCATGGGAACTGCCCCCTCATCTCGAAAAAGAAGTAGAAATCATACAATCCGAGTTGGATCGTTGGACATGGGCATTCAGACGCTTCGTACAGACCAAGAAGCTGGCGAAGACTTCTCGCGACGAAATGGACGATATACTCTGTCACCAACACCAAATCCTGATGTTCAAGGTTAAGTTCTCCGATCTGCTCATCCCGGATCCAAAGATGTTAGCTGGTGATACCGTACGCAAGATTTCAATGGACGCCGAAACCCGAACAAAGTACTTTGGGGAAATCCTCACTATATTCGAAAGCATGGCCGTAGAGATTCTAGCCAAGGACGAGCGACCTCGATTCACGGTATTCTACGATGGTTCGATTAATTCCTTGTCCTTGATCGGTATCACTGCAGGGAATGATGCCATGAGACAGAGAGCAGCGTCTTTATTGAAGATATGGCCCCAGAAATCAGGGTTGACGGATGGGAAGAGGATTGGATTCGCGATTGAGAGGTCTTTGGAGCTTGCGAGACAGAGGAGGGAGCAATTCCCGGAGGAGAAGAAGGATATTTTTGGGGACGTGATTATGAGTGTTTTGCAGGACCCGGCGTTCCAGACTACCGGGGAGCCTATTACTAAGAGTAAACCGTTGGCTACTTTGACGCAACATAACGATTGAGTGATGGAGGTGGGAGATATGAATGAAGAAAGTTATGAGGTTGGATGGAGTTATGACACTTTTGAAAATATTGAATGTTGGGTGTATTTTCTTCTGTTTTCAACATCTGGAACGAGTATTGGAACCTTGCTATGTATCTTGAACAATCAATCTACTTGTACAAACTCATGCAGTGATTTTCTTGAGTACCTCTTGCACTGCAATAATTGTCTCCAAGTTCTCTACGTACACCCTTAATTTACTTATCACTTAGCAAGATTGATCGAATCAAGCAGTTAAATTGCTCCTTCCACGTCCCCTTCAAAAAGTGCATTGAGCTGAACCAAATCTTTTCCCACCATCAATTATTAGTTGCTTCCCTCACCGAAATAACCAAACAGCGGGATTGCTTTAGAGCGCGCTCATTCATGAAGGTGTGTTCAGGATATGGCGTCGGTAGAGTGTGTACTCGATTAGACAGGATCAACTTTTCGCGGCACACAGCCGGACATGTGAGGTTCAGTTATTTCTCACCCTCACCCCCAGGAGGCATTCCCCACAAAGAAACTATATATATGGAAGGGCGGAGGGGGATTCATACTTGAGAAATTCTGGGGTCCTGGACCGTGCTCCGTGATGACGGTGGCCTGGTTGGTCGTCGAGGTGAGAGGGAAGGAGCGATCCCAAGTCCTGCCTCGCGAGTTGAAGAAGACCTCGATCTCGACCTCGACACCTCGGCTGCATGTTGCCCCTTCCCTCTGGCTAACCCTTCGGCCTCGACACCGCTATACCTCAATGCCCTGTGAGTACCCTTCATGATAGGAAGTGAGTAAATTAGTCGTGTAAAGTATATCTAGAAATATTATCCCGAGAAGGGATTAAAGAATCAAACCCCCATGACAGGAATATTACAAATAAAGTTCCACGATCTAAGTACGTAAGTAGTTTCTTAATTTACAGCCCAAGTGTAATCATTATTTATTGCGACAGCCAGATGAATTGTAAAAGAACCAGAGCTATTTGCAGGTTACCTACAAATAGCACACAGGCTAAGCGAGAAACCCCAATCTATCAGTAGGTCACCTACAAATAGTGCATGGCAAAAATTCAAACACTCTAATCTGAGTTTAACCCAATGTGTTTTTTAAAAACTACCGAGTAATAGAATCTTACTTCAGAGACTTATCAATCTCCGAAATCTCCCTTCCCGCTCTCAAAACAACCTCAACTCTTACAACCTCACCACCTCCCTCTCACCATCCC
Organism: Hymenoscyphus fructigenus; assembly: GCA_001414455.1. Classification (NCBI taxonomy): domain Eukaryota; kingdom Fungi; phylum Ascomycota; class Leotiomycetes; order Helotiales; family Helotiaceae; genus Hymenoscyphus; species Hymenoscyphus fructigenus. Next base: position 116,762 of record LKUV01000081.1, on the reverse strand, counting down.
ACATTACCTAACCCCATCCAAAAATCAACAAGCCCCACCCCCCAACTAAGAGAATTAAAAGTCTTCTCAAAAACGAAACTCGACTACCTAGGTATCCAAAGTTTTATCATAATTCCCGTGTTTTAATCGAATTACCTCAGGCCTTCCAGGGTAATGTCTTTGAGTGGGTATATATTGGAGATGAACGATAATAGATTACTCGAGTATAGATACTTTGAAAATAAGTGTCAAGCCTGGCGAAAAGCCAAACATTGGTCAACTTCTTCAAAAGTATTTGCCGTTTGTATATCAAACATCTAACACTCAAAAGTCATCCAGGCATTCTTCAAATTGTTGTCTCAACATCAAATTCTTGCTAGAAAAGAAAAATTCCCGCCGTACGCTCCTAGCGTTGTCTTTCAGAAGCATTTCTCTAAACTCCTAAATCACTCCGTTCGCAATGAATCTTCCCCAAAAACACCCAAGGTTCTAAAAGAGAGCCCCCGTATAATTTTCCATTCGGAAACACCCCGAGCGAAAGCTTATAGACCACCGTGGTCTTAACCAGGCACCTGAACCCCATGAACGTCCCGATCGAATTTACTATGACAATATTTTTACAAGTCTTCATTGATCCTTATTCTCCCCAGTTGCTGTGGTGGCGCCTTCCGAAATGGAGGTTGAACGCAGTAAATGCGACGGAGTGGCAGGCTCGTGCGTATGACTGGAATTGGAATTTGACTCGCTGACTTGGCGCTCTATTTTCTTCATTAGTCCTGCCTCGGATTGTATCTATCCCGGCGCACGTTGAAGGGGAAAACTAACCCAATTCTCTTATTCTCTGTCGCAACATTTGATTTTCCCGAACCATCATTTGTGTCTCGGCTTGATAAAAAGCACTTTCATCTCGCCCACCCAAATTTATTGGCTCCCCCTCTCCACTTATCGATGTAGCTCTGATTCTTGGAGATGCCGTCCGACTGGGTGTTCTTGATCGTCGATTCGCAAGATCTGTTCGTACGAGGTCGAAAGAACTTCGGGGGTGTAGGGCTATAGAAGGTGATCGCGGGGTTGAGGTGGAAGATTGTGGTAATGGTGCGGTAGCTTGCGTGAAGGACATGGAGCGTTCAGAGGTTGGAGTAGAGTCATCAATGGCCAGAGGATTCGTTTGCGGTTGACCACTAGCTGCCTGAAGCTGCTGAAGCTGTTGCTGTTGGTTCCGAATCATTTGGAGAAGACGATTCTAACTTATATCAGCATTCCCTCCTTTATAACAGAGCTTCCATCCATACTACTTGCGCTTCTTGTTCCTGCTCGATTTCTTGGTGTATCTCCCCTAGACTTGGAGCGCGGTTGTGATGGGGGTCTCTATAAGGTATGGTAGGTGAACCAGCTAGGGACTGCGGACTGGCTGTGCGAAGAGTGGAAATAGGGCCTTCGTTGACCATCTCTCCAGGAGGAGGCAAGCTTGGGTCGTTGAGTTGGAGGTTCATTAAGACGGTCGATCGCCGTCTGCCTGGGTGAGATGGTTGTCTATTTCGAGTGACAGAACTGCTGGATGAGCCTGGGAATTGTCAATAACATCCTTCCACCAAGTAAAGTGTGAACATACGCCTGGGAGTCTCATGTTGCAAGCCAGCATTTACTGTAGCCGCTGCTTGCAGAGATGTTGAGGCCGTCCGCGGTGAAGGAGATGGTGTTTGGGTCCGCAAGGCTGAAGCCTCGGCAATACTTGGAGACCGATTCATCGTGAGTGGTGTTGGTATGGATCGTGAAGGGGGTAGGGAGTTGAGGTCGGGCGCCATTGGAATGAGTGTTGGGAGGCTTTAAGAATGATTGCTGGAGGCGGGTGAGGGGTCGGGAATATGACGTCTGGCAGGGATGGGAAACTGGAAGAAGGGAATGATCATTTAGGAAAAGAGAAGAGAAATTTGAGGCGCAAAATAGGGTGATAGTAGGTGCTGTGCGAGGAGAGCTTGTGACGAGGCTCTGACGCAGAAGTGGAAGTGCCACAAAGGATTGGTTGCGTGGTACAAAGTATGGTGATGCCGGTGGAGTGCTTTGCCAGTGGTCTGCTTGCTCCGGCCTGCTGCGCTGCTGGGAACCAATCAAAGTGGAAGAAATTCAGAGAAGTCAAACGGTCACCAGACGATAGGAAGAGATCGCTTAGACTACAAAATTCCGGTCCAATTAATGTCTTGATTTACTTAGCATATATTTACTTGTCAGTCTGCAGAGGACCATGTTCATTCGCACGTTGGAATCTCCGCCAGCAACTCACCCCACGTTAGAGCTTCTTGAGCTTGGCAGCATATAGTCGAGAAGATTTCCTAAAACAGCCATTATGCTTCACCGCTTTATGTCAAGCCACACTTATTCACGTGACATGTGGCTGAAAAGCGAAGGGCTAAATCGGTTGGCCCAGGATGGTGGATATTCCTTGTCGCGAGTGTCGAGCTTCACTGTAGGAAGATGCCAGCTTGACGCGAGTGATTGTAGTGGATAGTTGCAGCTTCAACATTCACCAATTTCACTGTTTGGCTTGAACGCGTATATACCCCCACCACCATACATCATGGCAGATGATTCCCCCGTCGGGTCCCCCCTCTCCACCATCTCCAGCGACGCCTTCGAAGCAGAGTATGGTACAGTCGCCGCTCATATGCCTCCCGCAAAGAGACAGAAACTGGAGGAATCCTCTATGCGCGCAACTCCCACATCTCATCAAATCGATTTTGATGCCGTCAATGAGTCCTCCGATACCGAGGGAGAGGTTCCCAATTCCCCTAGCAACCTAGGACGACCCGAGGATGACGACAGCCAGGAGCAAGTGACGGTATGCGCCTGGGATGGATGTGATGCGGGGGACTTGGAGAATATGGATAGACTAGTCGACCACATACACAATGAACATATCGAAACCAGGCAGAAGAAGTATACCTGCGAGTGGGGTGATTGCTCGAGGAAGAGCATGCCTCATGCCAGTGGTTATGCTTTGAAGGCGCACATGAGAAGTCATACCAGGGAGAAGCCCTTCTATTGTGCATTGCCAGGTAATTGATATCAAACTCCTGCCTAGGAAAACTGCTAATACCTTCAAGAATGCGATCGTGCATTTACTCGTTCGGATGCTCTGGCAAAGCACATGCGGACCGTCCACGAAACCGAAGCTCTCCGCCCTTCAGACCCAATCCCTAAATCCATGCAACCTGCCAAAACCTCACGTCGGCTGAAAACCAATCTCAAAGTGCCACAATCTCAACTCGAGGAGCCCCATACCGAAGAACCCAATGGCGTTACAAATGGCGACACTACCTCAGAATGGACATCTTCATATCCTCCAGAACTGGGCTTCACACCTGAAGAAGAAGCACAGGGACCAGATGAACTGTGGCGATATCTACGACGACAATTAGTATGGGTGGAGGAAGAATCGGAAATTCTTAAGCGCCAATGTGATGAAATGGAGCAGGTTCGACAAAAGGAATGGGCTGAGAAAGAGGTGTTGCTGAATCAGGTCATCCAAAATGAAATTGGCTACCACGAAAGAAGAGCAGAAGTATTAGCAGGCGAATCAATACCAACCGCAGAGGAAATAAGAGCCGCAGCTGCAGTGGCTGGTATGGGAAATGTAATACCGCAAAGTCCTAGTCCGTTAGGTCAACCTATTGAGGACAGAAGAGAAGCGGCTGCTGTATTGGCATCGTTGAGTCAAGCGTAATTGGGAAGCATTGTTTTGGGAAAATATCAAAAGGGGTTGGAGTTTTGGAGTTGGGGGTAAAAGCGATGTACCGATATGCAGAATGAGCGCGGCAGACCTCAACGACATGATTTTCTCCAGGAATTAAGACTAATAGAATCCATTTTCTCAGCGAACTGGTCAATGTCATGATTTTTTTTTTTTTTAGAAAACAAAGAAAAGCACTTTTAACTAAACACATTGGTGATCTTCTTTTTTTACCTGACAGACGTGTTTTACTCCCTTCTCTGTCCTGTGCTTGTTGGTGGTTCAGTCTAGAAGCACCCTAGTCTTTCACCATTTTCCCATCGTTGGAGTAGGTCTGCTGCTTTTTGTGTTACTTTTGCTGTTGCTCTTGCGTTTTTTCACAATTTGCCTAAAGAGCCGTGAAATTTCCTTTGGCACCCAAGCATTAGTTAAAAAGTTCCAAGGTCACTCAAGAAGTTAGTTTCAGACAATGGGGGAAATTTAGTATATTATTAAAGAGAGGTTGCCCGTTAACCTAATCTAGGTCGTATTTTCCTTTTCCATGCCCTTATTTCCTGATAATCCTCCCCCGCAAGTGTACTTCGACTTCCATAGCCTCCATACACGAGAAGCTCGACATGATTTTGCGACATGGTTGACCGTTGACATTTTCCTTATCCAGGTTTCCTTTTCCATATACATGCTTAATCCCCATAATGAAAAATTCGCTCTGATTGTCTTCAGGGTCCTACTCATCTGTCCAAGTTCCCCAACCACCATAGGGAATCCTAATTTCGCCTGAATCAGCGGTAACAAAGGATTGCGGACTTCCACTTGTTCTGTTGTCATCTCCCTCTGGCTCTTGCTCCTCTGAGTTTTGAGAAGGCAAATGGAAGGAAGTCTGTTGAGAGGTATTCAGGGAAGGGGGATGGATGATACTACTTCCCTCCATGTAGTCGTTGGTTGGAGCTCCACCTTCTAAGTTTTGTGTAGTGTTTGGGATGAGGGGTGGATGGTGCTACTTCCATCCCCTAGATGTCCGGTGAGAAAACGGGAAGGGCGGCGAATAGTGGTTCGGTCGCCATCCGGAGTGGAGCGGGATGGGGGATGAATTGTGGAAGTTCCTTCTTCGTATCGCGAAGTGCGTCTGGGTGAGGAGTTGAGGGATAGCGATTGGAGAGAGAGTTGGACGGATGGTGGGCGGAGGAGGCTGCTATCTCCTCCTGGGTATTGAGAGGAGGGTGGTTGGACGGTGCTATTATCGAAGTTGTATTCATCTGGCGCAGGGGTGATACTGTTACCTCCTTGGGGATCTTGAGAAGAGGGTGCTTGGATGATGCTACTTTCGAAGTTGTACTCATCTGGCCGACGTACTTCTAGGCGAGCACTTGGTCGGCGGATTTCCCCTGGGAGAACGCTCTGATATCTGGCTGAGCGTTGTGGGAGATCAGGAGTTAGGTATCTGCGGTGGAGAGAACAGAATTCCTGGGAAGTATTGGTTACTCGTCATTGTTTTGGGGAGATGAAACAGGGGGAGAAGAAAATGAGAATGTAAAGTAAGAAGTAGCAAGAACTTACCCGAATCTTTCGCACATCAATACGACTCTTTAGTGCAAACTCATCCATATCTCGGGAACTATAGATGATTTCAGGGGCTTTCTTGCAGTGAGCGCTCAAATCATCCCACTGGGTGATGGGGGAGTCAGTATTGCCTATCAAAAGATGTCTTGGGATACGGCACAGGATAAATGGTGGGGTTCAGGAATGATTCTGGAGTGATTCAGGAGTGATTCAAGAGAAAAAATATTAGGGGAACAGTGTCCCCATTACCTTACGTCTACACTGCCCCATTTTGTTCTGAGCCATTCTAGGTGCCAGAATGCCTTTGGGTAAGTTAGTAAGAGTAATTTCATCTCATATTCTGTCATATCGGGGGTATACAGTGCTTGAGTTGCTACGGTATAGCATGCTGCATGTATTTTTGAATTCAAAAATGAGAATCAGTTTAAAAAGCAACTTACCACAACCCGAACCTCGCTTAACTCGGTATCTTCACACAACATCTCAAGTACAAAGGGCGAGGGATGAGGTGTCTTGTGGCTTAAAAAGGCACCTATCATTCTTTGTTCCATTTCTTTACTAGTCGGTTGTTGATTTAGTGACATAGTGGAAGTTGGTGTATGTATAGGAGGGGACGTGGGAGTGTTGATTGAGGAAGATGACGGGGTGTATACTGTCGGTGTGGATGGTGTAGATGGTGTGTTTGGAGTTTTCGGAGAGGATGATGAGGGTGTTCGGCTATGCGTAGCCTTTTCTTGTGTGGCACGAGGTGGCATGATTTAATAGTCTTGGGGGGGTTGGTTAAGTGGTTTTTGGATGGTGAATTTGAGGGTGTAAATGTTAAAATGAATAGCGTGTAGATGGTGAATTGTTGAAGTGCGGGGTTGGATAATAGTATGTGGCCTTGAGGTTGCTTAAAAAGCACTTGCAGTTTGTCTCTTGGGTGTTTGGCGAGGGGCGATAACCCTTTGACGAAAGATGGCTTGTGTAAAGAGTTGTAAAGCTATTTTCAAGTGGGCTTCGCTAATAGCAAATGCACCTAAGTAATAATTGATAAATACAAGAGTAGCTTGTAAGAGAGTTGTAAACACTGGGTTTGAACCGTTGTGAGAGGACGTGGACTCCACCCTTCTTCTACCTGGCAAGGCTTATTGAATATGGTTGCTTCAGCGGACTGCAGGTTTACTAAAGAAGAAGGTAGGGTGAATAAGGAAGTAAAAAGAATACGACACTCGCAAATACTTGCTTGTTTAGTACCTTATCAACTATGACTTGTAGATGCAAGGCCAATTAAGGGATTCTGGTGTTGGCCTCTTTTGAGAGGGCAATAATAATAAGACGCAAATTAGTTACGCATATTTCGGAGAGGCATCGCAGAGAATTGACTTCAATGCTGGAAAGGAACAGATGAAGTTGAAGTATTTTATAGCTTGCTGTTCACCGTAGCAAGAAGACTTGGTTCCATCTCCATATTTTCAAGTTGATTCTTCCCTTCAAAATAAAGTATGTAGTCAAGTACCATTTCTAGGGATCAAGTACATAGTGAAGCAAGCGACACAACTTAGGGAATGAACTCAACCTCTCAAAAACAGCACATCTAGTTTAGACATAGCTTCATATAAAACAGAAACGACTATTAGTATATTCTCTCAGAAGCTAAATGTAGACTCAATAGATATGCGGTCAAATCGTCAGGCACTGCTTGATTCTTGCTGTTCAAAACTCAAACCATGGGCCCATTGTCTCTTCTGTTATTTTCTATATTAACACTTACTCCCCTATCTCCTAAAAAACTATGTTAAACTTCTTTTTTCTTCTGTAAGACTTGATACTTGTTATTGAATATCATTGATCCAATTTTTTTCTTATATTGAACCTCATAACTTAAGACAATGTCATATCAAGACTGCATTTTTGTACCGCTTCTCATTTATTCCAGTGTTACTGTGTATCTCTTAGAAAGGTGTGAGGTTTTTAAGGTATTTAATCTACTTTGAATGCAAAGGTAGATCTTAAAGCGAGCGCACATACAGAGTTGGTGCCAACTACTATCTCCACCTTTCAGCCTCGAAAGTCCCCCACCCATCAGAAAATTACATATGAACGCTGGAAGGGGGATGTGATCATACCTTGTATATAATAGCTTTTCAACTCAAATCCCCCCTTACCTAAGCGACTACTAAACTTAACACACCTCATTCAAAAATGACTACAACATGTAAAATCCTCACACTCAGATCCAAAAGACTCACAGCTCCAATCCTAGGTTTTGACGTCCACAAAAAAGTGGGTCCGAAAATTGAAAGTGAGTGTTCAGACGTCTCAAGGTTTCAAATACCACTTCTCATTTCATAAAAAAAACTCAAAGGCTTTGTGGTATAGTGGCAGCATTCTCACTAGCCACAACGCGTAAAGAGAGGGGTAGGAAGTTTGCGTAGGGCAATTAGTGAGGGGTAGGGTGCAATTCCCTACGAAGCCAGATTTCTTTTTAGGTTTTGAGGGTGGTTTGAGTGAGAAAAGGGGGAGTGAGATGTATATGGTATCTTTTTGGTTCTTATTGTTAAGTGAAGTGAAGGTGAGGTGGGTGTTTTCTTGTAAATGTCTAGTTAGCTGGGATATGAGTGCATGGTAAAAGGAGCATGAAGGTTAGTGTGAGAGATATTCATTTTATTAGGAAAGTAGTTTTTTCTAAGTAAGTTGGATAACAGAAAATGATTTCAAGTTGTGAAGATTCTCTTTTGAAAACTTAAGCGAGGTAGAAGATGGTTTGGTTGAGACGTCTTAAAATCACAAGAAGCTATCTTATACATTTGTGTCTTAGGTGATTGAAGGCATGATTCTTCATAAGCGAGAGTGAAATGATGATTGCTGTTCTCTAAAGGGGAGTAAGCAAGATAGTAGAGGTGGGATCTTTTAGATATCAGTTGCATCACACGCTCAATATATCTCTCCACAGCAGTGTAAAGAGAATGGATTCGAAAACAAGGTTTAGGGTTTGCTAATAGGCATATATAAGTTGGAAAATGCTGTAATAACTCAGGTTTAACTCACTATTCATCACAACAATAGATTTACTTGACAAATCTTTAGTTATCATTGTTTATTGTAAACTTCCTTGTTTAGCAAAACTATACAATTTAGTTGGAGTAATTTAATCACTACATAAGACCTACGAAAAGACTCAGAATAATTAGAACTTCAATATTTCCTATATTTTCCAGTAACTAAATTCATTTTCAATGTTCCAAAAAGTTCGAGGAAATAAAATCCAAGAATTATTTAGGCGAGTGAAAGAAAGAGAGGTTGTCTTTGAATTTACATATAAAGAAGATCTTGAGAGGTTCAAATTATCCAAAGTGGTTTCAAGACTTACTTCATCTTGATTTAAGTTTTTGGAACCCATGTTTAATGCTAGTATTCAATCGAGTTGATCGAGGGCACGCTTTCTAATTTATTGCAAGCCTTTGAAGGTGATCATTGGTTCCAAAGCTCCTTGAAGTATCGAGTATCGCTAAAGAATGCAACCAGGGCATCTGACAATTTTCCTACAAAGAATTCGAATTTTATCTATATCGTACAGTCGTTATAACACAATGTCTGACGAGGTGGTGGTGGTACCCGACTAGCAAAAAGTGGCACAACTAGTCGACGTCATCACATTCCAGCTTTCCCCCCTCAACGCAACTCTAATACAAAAATCCTCCTGTCCTCCAGGAATTTATAACCAAAAAACGCAGCCTGCCCACATAATTAATTGCGAACTCTCCCAACCAAATCACATCGCTGCAAGAATGGCCAACTTAAGGAAAGCAGAGCAATCATTAAATGGTACGTAAATACTGCACTTGTCCATAGCAGGATTAATGACTAGAGAAATAGTTTTCAAAAAACCTCTTATGATATTTAGCAAAGAACCGATGACAGGTTTTTATCGAAATGGATACTGTGATGTTGGACCTGAGGATAAGGGGAATCATTCGATCGCTGGTTAGTCCCCTCCACCCCCCCCCCCAATTCCTCCTCAAAACGCGAAAACTTAAGTTAAAGTGGACGCTGACAATGATAAATCAATCGCAAAGTCACACTCACAGACCCCTTCCTAGATTTCACAGCTTCAAAAGGTAATAACCTAAGAAGTGCAGGGTTGGTTGGTGGTTGTAAATGGTGTATTTGTGCTGCAAGGGCAAGCCCTCCTCCTCTATTGCCTCCACTTTCTTCATTACTTTCCTTTGTGGTGAAAGTTCCTAACTGAGAAAATAGTGGAAAGAAGCACTCCAGCATTACAAGAAATCCGGTGACGATGCAGCTACTAAAAGTGTAGTGCCCAAGGTTCATCTAGCTTCTACTCACCAGAAGGCTTTGGATGTTGTGGGGATAGAGGAATTGAAGTATGTAGCCTGCTGCGATTAGAAGGAAGTAGTGCTGATTCGTGCTAGAAAATGGGCTGCGGATCCAGAATTATCGAAGTGAAAGGTGTGTAGGAAATTTTAGGTGGTTGGGTGATGAGTTGATGAGAAGAATTAGCAATTTTCGAAAAGAAGCTAGTCTAGTGTAGTATAATTGAGTATCTGAAAGGAGAAGTCCTTAAACCCGAAAACCTAGTCTCCATTCTCTACTCCTTCGAAAGAAGACTCATCCCAACAATTGTAACGACTGATCACCAAAATATTTACAGAATTTCTTTACTAAAAGAGGCTAAGCAGGCAGACACTCCAGCGATTGGTCGGCGACCATGCCATGCATCAAGTTTGAGATTCATCGTCGAAGTATTGAGCCTCCATGATCGACACTCCAGAACCCATATTTTTAACCGTAAGTAGATCAAACAGCCTGAGGATCATGCAATCGAAGCAGAATCCTACAGGAAGAGGTGTGGTGGGTGTGGGTGACAAATTTTGGAAATAAGGTATCCATACATACTTCCAATAAAAAAACGAATGGCAAACAAGTGCTAGCTGGGATAGATCTTCAAAGAAGTACTGTCGGCCTGTCACCTGTTTATTTAGGAGACTTGTAGATGGAAAATTAAAACGCTGCCTAGATATTAAGCGAAGTGGTAAACACCCATCGACCCCACACCATTCCGGCATCCCAAGTGCCAGCACGGCAATTGAAATGACCTGCATTGATGGCATACGTATATGGTTAAATATCTCTTCCTATTTTAAATTTCCGGGTTATAGATTGCCGGATTCAGCGCTGCGTCAGCACACTCGGCAAGCGGAATTGAGACAAGTTTGATTGGAGTTTTAACGAGCTGTATCCTGAAAATACGTATGTTGTACCAATAACAAACATAAGCTCGTAAAGCACCTATAAATGCCTCGAGCCTTGCCACCTCAACTCCTCCTCATACGCGAGGCTGCAATGCAACCACCGCAGGAACAGGAAGTGATGAAGGCGGCATAGTGCATAGCAGATCCCTCATACATCCGAAGGAAGAGGACATATTAGCATTAAATATCCCTCGCCAACAAACAAAGACATGAGTGTGGAATGTCTCTGCTTTAGTTAGAAACTGCGTCGGAGAAAAAACGAAGTGAAAAATGTTGTGGGACGGAAGGACAAGAGAGTAAGCGTTCGGGTTTGGCAGTATTGACAACGAACTGGTACAACTTTCTGAAAATGGAAAGGATTCGGGGATTTAATCGAACAGCAGACCTAAGGAAAAAAGACGAATCGAGAAATTTCTCGTTGAGATGTTAGTTGGTGTTGCGAACGGAGAATAAAAAGAGATCACCAAGGCAACACATCTCATCTTCCCCTCACCGTTTCCATCCAACCACACCAACAGCCAACATCGGACGATGAAACATGAAACGAATATAGAATTATCGAGATCAGTCAGCCTTTCCTTCTCCGCCCTCCCACAAGCACCCCCGACCTCGTACCGGAAGACAACCCGGTAAGCGCATGTAGGGCAAAACACGAAATGTAGAGTACATCACGAGGAACAAAGGAAACGAAGAACAGGTCCAAGAAGTCGGTAGAAATGAGAAACCAGCCAATCTCAATACCAACCGTGTCTCGGTCTTATGTCGCAGGTATTACAACTAAGTAGGTGACATCTGTGACATCTGGGTAGTTGCATTTTGGCACACGCCTTCCAGGTGGCTCACCACCTTTGTGCGTGGGGTTGCTACCATCATCTTATCAAGGGCAGTCCCAGCCAGAAAACCTAATTGGGACATTGCCGCAGTTGAGCTGCGTGGTGCAACATGTAACCATCTCAGATGCAAGGATTGAATAATGGGAAACTTCCAGCACCCCATGCCCCCACAAACTTCAGCCTCGATGGGACTCAGTGAGTTTGCATGTGGTCCAGGCGGCTTGATTCAGAGTTGAACGATTTTGTATGTAACCTTGCGAGCCGTTCCGCAAGAACAAGATACACATGGTTGTTATTGGTAACTGGTATCGTGGCCACGAATGATTCTCTGAACAGTGACATTCAAGAACCCGACCGAGGTTATGAAGAGAGGGAGGAGCTTGGGGACATGAATTTCGACGATCATACATGTACAAGGCTGTGACCGAGCCTGGTGAAAGAGTGGTGTTGTGTTCAATTTAGAGGTTTGGTGTTTGAGGAAGATGGGATAGGAATGGGAAGTCGCAATCATTTGGGGACCAAAATGAGCACCCCTGAAGCCTGCTTCCCGACCCAACCAGCCGAACCCAACAGACAACGCTTGCGGGGCCAAGTGAAAAGTTAGAGAGTGCAAAGACGTTGACGGTCCCCTGATAAGTCCCCAATGCAAATGTCTCCGCCCCGGAATTGATATCAAAATCCCATTGTTGGGAATACTAGTAATTGACGCTTGGAGTGCTGACTGCCTTGACGGCCTCGGTACGGGGAAATGTTACTATTTGCTGCACTAATAGGAGTGTCCAGTGCGGAAAAGCTTTGCTGTCAAAGTGTGAGGAGAGAGGAGAGGCGCGTTTCGTGTGGTACTACCAACTCATTCCTACATGTCCTTTGGGCTTGTCATCTCGTGCGGAGGAGCCAGCCCCATGGCAGTACAAGAAGAGTAGAGAGCAGCGATTGGAGGCATAGCCACCATGCTGACCTTGATGCTGACCTTGATGCTGATGCTCGCTTCTGAAGTGTGTCACTAGACGGAGCACTATTCCGCAATGCAAATACGAAAGTTTGGCCATTGAGCCTGGCAAGCTAGAAAGGCCATTGGGCGGCAAAAAGGCATCCGCGGCGCAACCGCTAATTTGTAGACAGATGGTCGCATAGGGTAGCCAGCATAACCAGCATAACCAGCATAACCAGCGGTGACGAGGTAAGCTGTGGAGAGATTGCATGCTGACCTCTTGAGGATTGAGGAACCATAGCCCGTGGATAAGGATTTGACACGATGAACAGGTGGAAATTCGGAATAGGTAGGTTCCATGGGTCCTTTAAGCCTATGGTTACACGCAACACCCGCAACACACGCAACAATACGAAGAATTCAGATAGTTGGCCGTGATTCTGGAAAAGAAGATGAATTGAATGCCCTCTTGAACAGAAGACGATATCCAAAGTATCCTACGTTACATGGGACAGATAGCAGATCGCCATGCCGCAAGCCATGCATGCAACAAACCACTGGGATGGGAGAGTAGGAGAGAAAAGGGGAGCGTTGATTCGGTGTTGATGCCGCGAAGGGTGAAGGCAGGGAAGGAAGGGGAGGAGAATAAGTGCTGCTTCTAGCCAGTCACGGCCTAGACTGGACAGAGTTGAGTCGCCTCCACGACAGGGCCCCGCAAGACCCCGGGGACTCCAATGCGGAGAAGTTCCAAGAAGGGCCGTTTTAGGTGGGTGGCTTGCACTTGACGGCCCTCGACCGCGAGGGGGCGTATGGTGCTTGCTCTGGTTGGAACAGCTTGGGTGGAGGTACTGGGGCAAACCGTTATCGAAGCCGTCGGGTGAGGCTTGACCTGGCTTGACCTGGCTTGACCTGGCTTGAGCTCCTTCGTCCCTTGCTAATCTACGGAGTACCATTAATCTAACCACTTCGATCAAATGAGACTAGGCCTAAGTTGCAGTAGCCAGTAGATAATTGCTGCAGCTATCGTACTTCACGTGTAGGATGACCAGCCCCGGAAGTACCCTGCCTTCCCTGCCTTCCCTGCCTCTTTTTCTTCTCGTATATAGGGTTGGGCAGGTCCCCTCGCGCCGCTGTCATCTATTCCAATCAATTGTTGGTTTGTTTTGGTTGATCGAACTGAGCAACGCTGAGCCTGGAATGCTTTGCCCCTCTTAATCTGGCTCTGCCCCTCGCTGCCACATTCTCCAATATTCATTTCACTCTTGCGCCACAATTATCCAGTTGGAGCCTGGCTGCGATTCGTTAAATCGGTCGAAAGGTACCTTCCGATCCTAGGGACAAAAGCGGCAACCTCCAACGCGCCTTCCTCTCTCTTCAGGTTAACTCCTCGACCTTTTGGACAAATCTCGACTCTGAGCTCTCTCACACAATATTCAATATTTGCTAAACGCCAACTTTCAAGATGGATCCTGAGCAACCTACCCCGGCTACGGCCCAACCCGTAACTCACGATGTGAAGAGCCCAGCAAGTCACCACACCGATCCTGCACCCCCATATACCGATGCTGGTGAGAACTATGTCCCTGAAGTTCGACCAACAGGATGGAAATGGCGTGAATTCAAGATTGCCAAGTTCTCTTTGGGATGGTACGCTTCTCCACGAATTCAACTTCTTATGGTCTCATTCGTCTGTTTTCTCTGCCCTGGAATGTTCAACGCCTTGGGTGGTCTGGGTGGTGGTGGTAAATCGGACGCGACTCTTGCCGATAACATGGTACGTCCTCACCTCACTTGTGATTTATGAAAAAGGTCATTTTATGTACAATAAAAACTCGAGACTGATAATTTTCATTTTTAGAACATTGCCCTCTACTCAACATTCGCAGTCTTTGCCTTTTTCGGTGGTACTGTCGTCAACAAGCTAGGTGTCAAGACAACTTTGAGCTTTGGTGGAATTGGATACTGTATTTACGCTCTCAGCTTGCTCCTTTCAGAGCACTTTTCCGTCGGAGGTTTCAACATTTTTGCTGGAGCTTTCCTTGGTGTCTGTGCTGGTTTGCTATGGACTGCCCAGGGAACCATCATGATCTCTTATCCAGTTGAGGCCGACAAGGGAAAATACTTTGCTATCTTCTGGTCCATTTTCAATCTCGGTGCCGTGTTGGGCAATTTGGTAAGCCTTTTCTTGGATTTTTGAGACGTCTCATTGCCATATGCGATGCTAACCTCTTATCAGATCCCATTGGGCGAGTCATTCAACAGCAAGAAGAATGAGACAGTTTCCGACGGAACCTACATCGCCTTCATCGTTCTCATGTTCTGTGGTTCTCTCGTTGCATTGCTTCTTTGCAACGCCAAGGAAGTTATTCGAAAGGATGGCACCAAGGTTGTTTTGATGAAGCATCCTAGTTGGACATCTGAATTCGTTGGTCTTTGGGAGACCCTCACATACGAACCTATGGTTGTTCTTCTGTTCCCCATGTTCTGGTCCTCCAATTGGTTCGTCACATACCAAGCAAATGGTGTGAATGCCGCCTACTTTACCACCAGAACCAAGGCTCTCAACAACCTCCTCTACTATCTCGCACAGATCATCGGTGCTTTGGCATTCGGATACGCAATGGATATCCAAGCTTTCAGACGTTCTATCAGAGCTAAGGCCTCGTTGGGTTTCCTCATGGTCCTCACCATGGTCGTTTGGGGTGGCGGTTACAAATTCGCTCTACGATACAATAGAGATGATGTGAATGTCAAGCTTCACCCAGACCGCGAGTTCATGGATTGGTCGACACCTGGATACGTTGGTCCCATGTTTCTTTACTTCTTCTACGGATTCTACGATGCTGTCTGGCAAGCCGCCGTCTACTGGTATGTTACTTTCACTCCTTCTAAAAATCATTACTAACAATTAATAGGTACATGGGTTCCCTCTCCAACTCCGGTCGTCGTTCCGCCAACTATGTTGGATTCTACAAGGGAATTCAATCAGCCGGTGCCGCAGTTATGTGGAGTTTGGACAGCAACAAGCTCGAGTACATCAAGGAGTTTGCATCCAACTGGGCCCTCCTTTCTGGCTCATTGGTCATCGCAGCACCCATCATCTGGTTGAGAATCAAGGACCACGTCTCAGTTGAAGAGGATATCGCCAACACCGATGCCGTCATCGCTGATGTTGTTCCAGTCACACATCCTGAAAAGGTAGTTGTCTGATTGGTTTTCTTCTCTTCAATGTTTTAGCGGGACCGACTAGCCCATTTGTTACATATCGGAATGGATATTTGAATTTGTGGGTTGGGTGGTTTGACTTCTCTTTTTTTTTCTTCAAGTTAGTGTCTACATGGGATGGGCATTATGCATAAGGGTGCGGGGTTATACCACGAGTATTTTTTCAAGTTTTTTCCGAGAGTCTGAGCAATACGAATAATTACGAATGCACGAGCGTTGAGATTCTTTATTTATCATAGTGCATATCTTACCATAGTATAAGTACATCTCCGATATGCTTTCATTTCCCATTTTGAAGTCTGGCTATTACATGGCCACTTTTTATCTTATTCACTAGCTTTTCAAGTCTCTATCAGAGCCTACTCATCTGATCTACCCCACACTCGGTTCCATGATCACCTCTACTGTCGTCAAATCCTTCCACGAGGAAATTCACCCCTACCTATTGGTATCCTTATTCACACCGCAATTTCTCCTGTAATCTTATCTCGTCTATCGATTCTCATTTGGGTCCTTTATTCATTCACTGGACTCATGTTAAGACCTTAATACAAGAGTCCCAGTCATCACCCGAACAATGTTTTAGAGGTGTTCTACTATAAGGGTTGGGATGATTAGAATTAAAGTGAGGAAGATTGACTTGGGAGGTTGGAATAAAGTCTGATATTCACGTTCCATAATTTGATTCAAGGGATCTTCTAATCTAACTTCTAATATTTAAATTTTACGAAATAGGAAAGACAATTGAGAGTTTCAAAGTATTTTACACTAATAAAGATATCTCAAAAAGAAATATTTAACGATGAGTACTACTGTAAGTACCTTCAATTTTTTAAAATTTGCAAAATATCTAAGAGAATTGAAAACGCAATTTCTTGTTGATTTTTATCTCGAGCCTATCAAGCTACCTTTGGGCATTCCTTGGGGTTTAAGCAAGTCCATGGTACCATTCTCGTTTACTCTACAGGTCTTCACAGCCGCCCCTACTTCCTTCAACAACTAATTTCGTCCATCCCCTCCAAATCTTTCCCTACCATGCGTCCAAGTCATGTGTGATCACGCCTCCCACCCACTCCACAGTACCCATTTTCATCTCTCTTCCGTATCTCGCATTCCAATTCCTCTCACCCCTCTCAAAATCTATACCTACCATCAGAACCCCAACCAGCATTATAATCCCACATCCGAATCATAGATCCCTCTCCACCGCCGAATAGGACCCAGCCGAGGAATATGAGGAGAGAAAAGGTGATTGTGAAGAAGAGGGCTAGGAGGAGGTAGGCGCCGTGGAGCTTTTGGGCGTCGTAGTGGAGTTGGGAGACTGCTTGTTGGAACTCTTGGGGGGTGTGGAGGGGGGGCATTTTTGGTTTTGTTTTTTTGGTTGGGGGATGAAGGGGTTGTTGGTGGATTTTTTGAATATTTTTTTGATATATTATGGTTAAGTTTTTTGTGCCTTCTTGGATTGAGGGGTATAAATGAGGGATTTGTATTGATTTTGGATGAGGTCGTGAATAATGTTGAGATGTGAATGATATGAGGTGGTTATGATGTTCAGTGGGAATGTTTTCTAACTTGATGAATTGCATGATGTTTTTGTACTCATCGTTTTTCTATTCAGGATTTGTTTCTGATGACTCCTTGAGCTTGTGCTCTGTGGTTGTTACCTATTTTTAGCAAACATGGTTTTGGAGGGTTGATGTTACAAGAATAAAAGAGAGAGAATGGTTTATTGACAACGAGTGATACAAGCTTGGGCCAGTAGCTAGTGGCAGACTTGGAGGCTTGAAAGGTGTGGATGATAGAATCTTTGTATAGGTAGAAAAGACATTGGCACTGTGTACTTGGTGAGACTGTGTTTAGGTCTAGCAGGTATTCTTGTTGTCTAAAATTGGAGGAAGTTTGGAGTCCATAAATTAGAACACCCACTGGAGCAATTATTGTCCGCCTCATGTCTTTTTTAAAGAACCTAAATATGTTTCAAAATAAAACGATCAAAGGCTCTTCCCCCTTTCGACCTCCAAGCGAATCCTAGATATCCGAGGTTTCACCGACTGGTAAGACGTCAGCCACCTGGAGCTTGAGCTTCACCACTTCACGACTCCAAGTCAACACAGTCACTGTCGCTCTTCCTGCACAACTTCAGCAGATACCAAACAAACAACACTCCTCCCACCTACTATCCTCAATCATCACAGAACTCTCCATCGCACAGCGCACCCTCAACTTCCAGACAAGCCTACGGGGCACAGCCCAAACCACCAACTATGGCGCCCAAAACCATCGAACAAGCCGAAATCGAGAAATACTGGGAAATTTTTGCCTCCCTCAGCAATGGCGGAACCCATCTCACAGGCTCCCAAGCAGCACCGGTGTTGAAGAACAGTCAATTGAGAGATGATCAATTAGAGCGGATTTGGGACCTGGCGGATGTGGATAATGATGGGAATTTGGATTTCGAGGAGTTCTGTGTGGCTATGAGACTTATTTTTGATCTAGTTAATGGGGTATGTTATAATTCTGGTTTGCGGGGTATGCGATTGGGAGTTGGGGACAAGGCTGACAATTTTCTTCTTGTGATAGGAATATGCGGATGTACCTGCTGTACTGCCGGATTGGCTGGTTCCGGAATCGAAGGCGCATTTGGTGCAGGCGAATAGGGCGTTGACGGGAAGGCAGGTTCAATTCGAACAGGTAGAGGATGATGATGATTCTCCGGGCTTGAAGGATGGCTTTGATTGGTATATGAGCCCAGCGGACAAGGCGAAATACGATGAGATATATTCTGCGAATCGGGATGGAAGGGGAGATATTACTTGTGAGTTTGCCTACCAAGTTCTCTGCGGTTTGTGCTAACATGCTATACAGTTGAATCTCTAGATTCCCTCTACTCCTCCCTCGACGTACCAGACACCGATGTTCGCAGCGCATGGAACCTCATAAACCCAAAACAATTACAAGCCATTTCTAAAGACGCATGCCTTGCATTCCTCCATATTCTCAACAACAGACACGAAGGTTATCGTATCCCCCGAACAGTCCCTCCCTCTCTACGATCAAGTTTCGAGCGCAATCAAATCGATTACCAAGTCGACAACCAACGCACATCTTCTCCCGCACAAAAATGGGGCACACACGGTGGTGAAGAGACAAGTACAGGAAAGAAGGCGAAATTTGGAGAAACATACCTAAGCCGCATCGGCGTAGGTGGAAAGAGCAGCTACCGACCCGCAGGTACAGACTTCTCTAGTACGAAAACTACGGAGGATTGGGAGGAAGTTCGACTAAAGAAACAGCTCGCAGAATTGGAAGCTAAGATTGAAAAGGTGGAGTCGGCGTCGGAAAAGAGACATGGTGGCAGGAGAGATACGAAACCAGCCTTGGTGAAGAGGGAATTGGAACAGTTATTGGATTACAAGAGGAAGGAATTGAGAGATATGGAGACGGGAGAGGGAAGGAGTAAGGTGGGTGCGGGGTTGAAGGGGGTGAGTGATGAGATTGAGACTGTGAGGGAGCAGGTTGAGGGACTGGAGACGCATTTGAGGACGAGACAGCAAGTTTTGGAGGAGTTACAGAGGGAGATTGAGAATGAGAAGACTGGAAGATAATGAGGTTAAGGGATGGTGTGTATGGTACATAGAAGGTTAATGTATTACACGATATCAATTGTACAACTGAAGTGGTAATACCAGGAATTTTTGGCAAACATAGACTACACTGGCGTTCCTCGAAACTGCATAGGGCGCTCGAGAAAAACGTTCTCCTAAATACTCTGGAACAATTAACTTTTTAGGAGTAATGACGGAAGCTCTTACCTAGTAGCATCGACTACATGTAGGTGCAGACTAAACAACTAAACCCCCAAGATACTTCTAAACTTTTTCTTTGTCAATTTCGCCCTAAAACACTCCCCTCAAATCAGCCTTGTCGGCCTTCAAGGTTTCCTTGAGCCCCACATCTTCGGCAGCCTTGCGACCTCAACCCTCACCCTCGACCATCAGCTTCACAATCCTCTTGTACAGCCACAGTCTTTCCCCTATCTACAGGAATTGCATCGCTGTTGGCTGTCTTCTGGATCTTTTTCAATTTGCCTTCAATTCGAGATATCAAAGAATCATCAGCCTATCACTGTTTCTTGGACCAAGAGCTTTCCTCTGCACTTATTTAGTCAGGATGTCGTCCATGGCAGTGAATAGAATAATTAATGCACAGAAGCACCAGAGACTAGAAACATCTACTAGCTACCTCGCACCCAGCAACAACTACAGTAGCCGCACTTACAACTCCAACACAACCACTGCGAGTCCAACACCGTTCATCCCCAAAGCACAAGCAGACATGTCTACCATCTCGCAAATACAAGGAGTTGAGCCTACAGGAAAACTTGACTGGCGTGTAAGCGCTTATGTTCCAGGAAACTCGAACTTGGCTAATATGTTTGCTAGGCTCCCTCTCCTCCTCATATCAACGTCCCCGCAGCCACAGAAGACGCCCCGATTCGCATACCACAATACCACGGGAGACACAGCAGCGAGGAAGATCGGAATATATTGAGCCTTATTGCGAACAATGTCTCTGCACCCTCAGCAATAAATGATTGGCAATACGAAAACCGAAGACGCGCACAGCCGATACTGTCTTTCCTGCACCTTGGTCCTTCGGTCGCTGCCCGAGACATCAATTATGTACAATCCAACGGAATCACCATGCTGCTTGCCATCAGAAACAGCGCAACAGCACAAGCACGTCTCTTGAGTGGGGAAAAGGTCGCAAACCAACTCGGCATCCAAGCAACTGCTATCGATCTTGATGGCATGCAAGACCTCATCAGTACTGGGTTTCGGAACGCGATCCAAGTCATCAATAATCATCTTATTCAGATGCACAAACTCCAAGCAGCCGGCTTCTCACAACACCCTGGAAAAGTATTGGTATTCTGCGAATCCGGAAACGAGCGATCGGCTGCCGTCGTGGTTGCCTATATCATGTTCATGTACGGCATGGACTTCATCCCGGCCATCCAATACATACAGACTCAACGCTTTTGTGTAGCCTTCGATGACTCGCTTAAGGAACTCCTTCAAAGCTATGGGGATATTCTAAAGGCGCATGTCGAGGTCGCAAATGCAACCACGAGGGCTCTTCCCACCAATACATTCCGACCAGCACCAAAACGAGGCCGCTCAGACTCGGTGGATGAATCGGGGATGGATATCGATGATAAAGATGACATTGAGAGATTTGGAAATCGAGCTGGCTTTGCTCCTTTCCGTGATATTCAATCATGACCTCTAGTCTTGAAACTAGGATTATGATGGTTGGGAATTTGTGTTCATAGGGTGATGATGGATGGTCGTGTATGATAAACGATGCATTATATGGGAGGCGCATCTGGATTGGGTCTAAATATTTTGAGCAAGGTGGTTTCACTGGACTGGCTTTGTACTATGCATAGAAAGGATAAACTTTGGAGGTTTTCTTCCAAAGGATGGATGGCGTTTATTGAATACCCATGGCGTTGTGGGACAGTTCATTATGGTAAACCCATGGCAGCTGGTCTGAACTACACTAGACTGCCAAGTTTATGGGTATAGACTTTGTTATTTTGTAGGTAGTTGAATTGAACAAGTTCTTGGTTTTCTTGCACGATTGGCAAATTGTTGATATTTCTTTCTTCTCTTCTCCTCTCCCTTCCCGCCTGGTCTGACCAGAGAGAAAAATCGTGAAACCTTCAGGATAAAGCAGAGTAAGTGCTCCTTCCCTTTCAACTGCCTGCGATTACTTGCGCTCAAGAACAGCAACTCAGTCGAAAATTCAAGGTCCCTAACTCGAGTTTACAAAGGGGTGGTTCTTGAATACAGAGCGATCACTCAGGACATCCTTCCCTCGCCCAACTACTTCCACGGCTTGAAGTCACCTTCAGCTTTCGAGAGATTTCTTCACTCTCCGATCCTTGTTCCAAGTACATCTGCAAAAAAAATTAAAAAAAAATTATGCAGAAGCCAGGTTGGATTTAGTAAAAATGGAGCAGGGGTTCGCATTGGCAATAACTCATTCACTTACCACCTCCCCCCCTCACAAATTCAATGCCCCACTATTTTAGAGCAAATAAGCAGAATCCAGACATCAAATCAAAAACATTAAGCTTGATTAGTCTAGTGGTTAAGACGTTAGAATACGTATTGCCTGTACTTGATTTCCCTCCTCGTTCACGAGGTTGTCGCCCCTATTGCGACGGCTCCCGATGTGCCGACCCTAGAGATCCTGCCAGGTTGCCCTCAATTATTATACGGGTGTGCATGGTAAACTTGAGAGTTTAGGAGAGCTTATAAGCCTTAAAAATATAAAAATTCTAGTAACCTCGGTTCGATTCCGAGATCGAGCACTCCAAATATTTTTGTGTTTTTTTTTTAATACTTTCATCTCATGAGATAAACTGGCGAGGCGCATCGTGCATAAAGGTCAGTTTTAATTCACCCCGAGTAAGCCAGGAGTTGGAGTGATGTTGACTTGTCATTGTCTTGATTTTCCAACATTATGTGCCATAATGCCATGAATTGCCAAGGAGCATTATACATAGATGGATCTTCTAAAGTAGAGTATGAGTAGCGAGTTAGATGAGTAGAGTAGAGTAGTGACTTAAGACTACTCGAGTAGTACTCAAGTAGAAATAATATATAAATATAGGCTAAAAAAAATTGAAATATTCTTGAAAATCAAGTTCTCTAATTTCTTATCTTTATTTTCTCTTCTAATCAGAGACGAAATTTTAATAAATATTGATATAAACTCTTAATAAGTTGTTCCGGCACTATAAATAGTACTCTCCGACGCCACTCCGGAGGTCCGGACCGGCTCGGGCCGCACTACTCTACTCTACTTGGGCAAGTATTATGTGAGCCCTCTCAGCTAATTTTCAACTCATTTTTCGCCTACACTCACCACCCCCCTTTTCACTACAATCACTTATATATAATTCAAAAATGGGTGTATTTGGATGGAAAGTAGTGGAAATTGAAGCTATCCATGGAAGTTATTATCCCCCTTATTCTTAACTATCTTCTTGAGAGTGTTTCTTAGATTTATAATCACTCTGTCTATCTCCCTTTGAGGGAGCCGCTTCCACTCCTCAATCCACATAAGCTGAAGATCTGCCTTGTTCTTTGACTATTTTTTCCTCTTACGTAGCTGGACCCTTATATATCTCAAAATCTGCTCAATAGCTTTCATATCAGGTGATTGAGGAGGGTGGAGGAGCCTCTAAACAGAGTAATAGTACAATACCTCCTTAGTTACTCTATGACCGTGTGGGCCGGCATTATCTATAACTAAACGCATCTTCTTGCCTCTCCCTAATCTCCTTAACTCCTTATACCAAGGCATAAGCTTTGGCTTGAGATACCCCTCACAAAGCCAGTAGAAATCTACCCCTCCCTTGCCCCTGTCCCCTCTTTTATATGCTTGTTTGTGAAGGAAGTTGTGAAGTTCCGCCCTCTTTCCAGGTACTCTTCGTCATTTACTAGCCTAGTAGTCCTCCTTAGCCTGTTCTAGCCTCCAAAAACCCTTCTCTGCGTTGTGTAACCAAGCTGCGTTCGCCTCAGCTAAATGAACCTCTGCCTCCTTGACTTCCTGTACTGTCTCCGGCTCGTAGATGTAGTAGGGACCTTTTCGCTAGCTAAGGCAGATGGCGCCAAAGAACTGTCCATCCGAATACCCTTTTACTGTCTCTGACCAAACGTCCTTGTAATAGTATTCCTCCTCCTTCTGCCAGCACCTGTCTAGACCATCGTTAAGCTCTATACGTAAGGAAGCAGCGTCCATCCATATAAGTTGGGAGAGGTTTATGTCTAGGAGTATCTTAGCTGACCGGACTCGTTGTTTCATGATAACTAGGGTAAGTTTAGGCTTAACTCCTCCTCGTATAAAGGAGTAACTAGCATTATACAAGGCTTGTTGGAAGAACAATTCTGAGAGGTTGTCGCACTTATCCGGGTTCCCCCAAAGACCAAGCTCGCAAAGGTGTGTGATATTCGTCTTCCTACGCTCATCTCTATTGCTCGTACCCTTATTAATAATACAGTTGCGTAACTCAGGGGTGAGCTTGATCGGTGGGCGTCTACGAGGCTTAGATGTAACGTTCGAGGGTGTATCAAGGTATTAACTGTGAAGGTGTATAATTAGATTGTCTGCAAAGAGAGAAGAGTTCTTAAGCAGGAGTGCTACTTAACTATCTACAGTAGCCTAATTTCCGAGGTTTATCCGACACTAGCTCATTTGCCAAGCCTTAGATTCACTGATTCAAAACCTTTACATAAGGTCCTGCTTTCCCTTATCTGTCTTTCCGTTCCTTCAAAGCTCTCAGTTGTTTAGCCTTTGTGGGTTTTAACTTCCTTGGGAACTGAGTCTCGAACGTTTGAATTGAAGCTACGCTACTTATAACATTAACCAATGGTTCCCATGAGTCTGCCTCTGGCCTATATCCTCGCCATCTTATAAGATATTCAAAGTCTCTACTGTTCTGTCTCAAATCTACTATCTCTTCTATCGCTCATAGGGGATGGCCTCCGTCGTCGATTGCTATAGGCAGTGGTGCTGGGTTGTGCTGTCCTGGCAACGGGATGCCGGCGGCGGGGCAAAGTAAGTTAGTATAGAATACAGGGTGTAGGGTAGCTAGTTTGTAAGGCAGTTCTAGTTTGTAGGAGTGGGAATTCATGATTTGTAGTACTCGGTAGGGTCTAATGTACTTGGCGTTAAATTTTGGTATAGGTCGAGCTGACTTAATATTCTTTGTGCTTAACATAACTATATCACCTACTCTATATGCTGGGGCTGGTGTTCGGTTTACATTCGCTGATTCTTCTATACAATCCCTTGTAGTAAGTAAATTAGTATATAAATGGCTTAAGATCTCTTCCATCTTCTGAGCAAAGGTTCGTCCTACAAGAGCGCTCTGGGAGGTAAGTGTAGCTAATCGGGGTGGCCCAAAACTTATACGAGGGTGATAACCGTTGTTTGCAAAGAACAGTGACATGCTGGTTGCCGAGCTAACCACGTTCCTTATAGCGAATTCAGCTAAGGGCAGGAATTGAACCCAATCTTTCTGGGCGGAGTCGATGTACTGTCGTAGGTACTTGGAGATAGATTTGTTTGTGATTTCAGTCTGTTCATTAGTCTCTGGGTGGTATACAGTAGATAGATTAACCTGAATTTGTAGTATCTCGCAAACTGTGATATGTGGAGGTCACGAGGTCACGAGGTCATGTGACTTTTCATCTGATCTAAGGAAGTCTTCATCTGCTATTATAAATCAATCAGGAATTGAGCAGTTCTAGTGGATGGAGTTTACGGAGTTAACAGAGTTGACGTAATATTAGGGCTTAGGAGCTTCTATAAAGCGAGACTTCTCCTGCACCTCTAAGGAGGGGCAGAGATTAGTTCTGTACTGAATTGAAAAGATTCAAATTAACTTATTGCCTACCATCCACCTCACAAGCTAATCTCTCTACACTCAATAGAGAGGTAGTACAATAAGCAAGATGCCTCCAAGACTCAGAAGACCACCCGACGAAGACGTTGCTCAGACTACTCCTAAACAAGTTGTACCCGACAATAGAGGAAGCTCTTCTAACTCCATCGGCGGACTATCACAGGACCCTCACAGGGACCTTTCAGCAACCCTAATTGATAACCCCCATGCAATTAAACCAGACCTAAGCAGAGTGGAACTCAACGCCCCTTAGACTCGAGAAAACCTCCTTTGTGCAGAGGTTGAAGCTCTTCGAAGACAGCAAGAGAAGGTCAACTAAATCAATCAACGTATCCTTCAGTTAGAACAGGAGAAAAGCCTTATGCGAGATAATCTCTGATTCACTACTGCTACAACGACGTCATCTATCCGCGAATCAACACCAATACCTCAGGTTGAGAACTCAATGGATCCAGAGACAGATGAAGATATTATTCGACCTGAACCTCCCCAAAACGTCCTCAAGTGTGAATTAGACCGAGAGAAACTTCTCAAGGTCTGAACACCAGAAGTGTATCGTAGAAAGTCTCTCAAAGAGCATTGAACATTTGTGTCATCGTGGGAGGCGGTTTTTAGGTCCCAACCCTGGACATACAACAGACACTCCTCTAGGGTAAACACTGCTGCAACTACCCTTCAAGACAAACCTCACGAAACCTAGGAAGCTACAATAAAGGAGGATCCACCAGCATGCAAAATTCACTGAGACAGTTTCAAGGCTTATCTAGCCAACATGATTCTAGCGCCTCAAACACGCTCTCAAGAAGCCTTTGAAGGACTTCACAACCTTGAACAAGTAGACTAGGAAACAGTTCTAGAACTTTACAACAGAATAGTTGTTCTGGAATCAGACTAGGAGAAACAACCTAAGAGTGACCGTATCAAAACACTCAACGCTGCGCTTACTAATTATAAAACCTGCTAGACGCTTTTTGCAATCCTTTCTAGAAATGAAGCAAGTTCTATGCAGGAATAGCTTGAAAAGGCTTAGAAAGCAGAACATTCTACCCATCCAAATAGGAGCAAAACCAAGGCAGGAGGATCAAAAGACACTTCTAGTTCAAAAGACCCCTATCCAAAGAACAACAGTTCATCTAGTTCTAAGGATCGTCGTCAGTCAAAAAGACATTTCCGAAAAAATAGAAAGAGCGATTCTGGTGGTATTTCGGGACCATTAAGGACTAATAATAGCTAGCGCAACAACTCCAACTCCAACGTTACCTGTTACACTTACAGCTAATCTAGGCATGTTTCAGGAAGCTGTAAGTGTCAGAAGTACTCTAAATGGGCACAAAAGAATCTAGAAAAAGCAAAAACCCTAGACAAATCAAGAAACCTCCAGAGAATAGTCAACACTATTTAGCAAGAGGAACGTTCTAAAACAAAGTCTTCAAAGGAGTCGGGAAAAGAGAGGGCCAAGTCCTGAACGTCGAGGATTATAGCCTAAGTAAAGAAGGCATATTAAGTCATATGTTAATACAAGTGACTCTGAATCAGCCCAAAACAGGTGTCTCGGCGACATATACTAGCCTTGGAGATACAGGCTCTGATTACAACTTCCTTAACAATGACTGGGCCCAAAAGAAGGGTTTCATGGCCTCAGCGAAATGTAATCAAGAGTTTGTTACATTTTATAGGAGTAGATTCAAAAGTACTCCAAGCCTATGATCTACAGGTGCTTGTCACCGACAATCGTAGGAAAACACAATCTTTTAACCTCTGCTTCTACAGGTATAAGAACTAAGGAATCTATACCCTTGTTTTTGGTTTAGAATTTTATGAATTAACTATCGCTCAGTATGCTGACTATACTAGAAAACGATGGACTTACACTCTAGCGTGGCCAGACAACATAGAAATTCTTACCCCAAAGGAGTTTGAAGAGGAGTTAAACAAGGACCTAGACGCTTAGGCTTAGGTCTTGTTTATAAAGAAAGGAGAATGCAATTGTCTTAGACAATGGGCTTCATGTGTTTGCGAGGGGTATTAAGTCTCCACATACTTATAGAGTAATGTAGACAATCCCTTAGTAAATAGTCTAGTGTATCATGCTAATACTGTCCGGAAAGGATCCTTAGAAGTACCTAAATACCTACAGGAAAAGAGAATAGACTTTTCAGATGTCTTTGACTCTAATAAAGCTTCGGAACTTCCTAGCCTTGGAGGTGTTGAGCATGCTATTAATACAGAGAGTACTGTTCCTTATGGGCCCTTGTATAATTTGTCAGAGACCCAACTTGAAGCTTTGTGCTTGTATCTACAAGACGCTCTCTGAAAACGCTAGATTAGGCCTAGCACAAGTCCTGCAGGGGCGCCTATCCTTTTTGTTCCAAAAAAAGATAGAGGCCTGTGGCTTTGTGTTGATTATTGTAGTCTTAACAAAGTCACAATCAAAAATCGTCACCCTCTTCCTCTTATTGATGAGTCTCTTGACTAGTTAAGTAAAGTAGTTATCTTCACGAAACTAGATCTAAAAGATGCTTATTATCGTGTTAGAATTCATAAAGGCTATGAATGGAAGACAGCATTTAGAACCTGTTATAAGTATTTTGAGTATCTTGTGATGCCTTTTGGTCTGGCAAATATGCTAGTAACATTTCAAGCATACATCAATACTGCTCTTAGCGGCCTCCTAGATGATTTCGTTGTTATTTATTTGGATGACATCCTTATTTACTTACGAAAGGAAGAAGACTACTATGATCACGTTTGCTAGGTCCTTACTAGGCTATGCAATAGTGATTTGTTCTGTAAACTTAGCAAATGTGAGTTTGACGTCAAGGAAGTCAAGTTTCTTGGCTTTATTGTTAGAACAAATAGTGTGAAAGCAGATCCTGAACAAATCTACACTATTGTGGAATAGCTCTAGCCTACTTTGTTCTATGTAGTCTAAGTTTTTCTTGGGTTTGTAAATTTTTATTGTTAGTTTATTTATCGTTACTCTTTTGTAACCTTGGGCCTAACAGATCTCTTGAAAGGTATGGAACAGGGCTGCAAAACTAGCCCCTTTAATTAGACAGAGGTAGCTAAAGAAAGTTTTTAACTTTTAAAAACTACATTTACAACAACACCTGTCCTAATTCATTTCAACCCTTCTAAGTAGATTTGTGTGGAAACTGATGTATCTAAATTTGCTATTGCTGGAACTATTTCACAATAAGTAGATGCTACTGATGGTACAAAACAACATTAGCATCCTGTGGCGTTTTGGTCCTAGAAACTCACCGGCGCTAAACAAAACTATAGTACCTATGATAGAGAACTTCTTGCAATTGTTATAGCCTTCAAGCATTGGAGACATTATCTTGAAGGTGCTAGGTTTACAATTGAGGTTATAACTAACTATAATAACCTCTGGTACTTCATGGAAACAAAGTACTTGGAAAGCCGTCAGGCTTGCTAGGTAATGTATCTTGTAACATATGATTTTCAGATTATGTATTGTAAAGGCACCTCAAACCCTGCGGACAGACCTAGCAGAAGGCTAGACTATGAGGATGGTCCTGCTAATGTGACTTGGCTTTCAACCTTTTAGAATAAACTAAAGGGAGCTTTTGCAACTGTAATTCTAGGTTCTTTTCTGGCCCTAGGAAAGTCCTCTCTTGAAACACAACCCTTGATGTTTGCTATATCTGCTATAGCACGAGAGCTTTTACCTCAAGGCGTGTATAAAGGCCTCCTTGAGGATTCCTCGAAAGAGAAGCAAGGTGTGGGGTACTACCTTGAAGGTTCTACTGCTACAGCTAGGGTGATGAGGATATCTATGTCCCAATTACTTAATGGAATCAAGAACTTAGTTGTCCCTTGAGTTTTTGAATTAGATAGTTGCAAACATTTAATTCTACGTTTATGGATATGTGCAGCTACTGAAAGAGCTACAGCACTGGCCTCTCTTTCTGAGCTACTTCTTGATATTGTCAAGATGACTCAGAGGAACGATTCAGAATGTAGAGACATTCTGAAAAAGAGGCTTAGCAAACGAGACACAAGTGGGGAACTAATTTAGACACACAATGAGAACCTTCTCTGGTTCCATTCAAGAGTCGTAGTGCCTGATGACTCTGCCTTACAAGCTCAAGTCATGAACCTTTATTATGACAACCCTTTAGTAGGACACTACAGAGTCGACAAGACTCTAGAGCTTTTAAAAAGATCCTGGTATTAGGAAAACATAGAAACTAATGTCTGTCTCTATTGTAGAGAATGTGATATTTGCCAGAGAGTCAAGGCTAAGAGGCATATGCTATATAGTCTGTTAAGCAGTTTACCACAGCCAAAAAGACCCTGGGGTAAGATCTCTATGGATTTTGTTACAGGCCTGCCTCTGTGTAAAAACCTGGCAGGAGGTCCTAATTTTAATGTAATCCTTGTGGTTGTAGACCAGTACTCTAAAATGGCGAAGTATATTACTTGTTACTCAAGACAGTCAACTCTCTGGAGCTTGCTAGTTTGATGTAGGACAATGTTTTCTTACTCTTTGGCACCCCTGATAGAATTGTTTCAGATCGTGGAACTGTGTTTACAAGCAATTTTTGGTCTGCTTTCTGCTTTCACATAGTGTGTAAGCAAAGGTTAAGCACTGCATTCTATCTGCAAACAGATAGTCAGACAGAGCGGCAGAACTAGGCTCTTGAACATTACCTTAGAGTGTATTACAGCTGGCGAAAAGCTAACTGGTTTGAAAAGTTGACTTTCGCTGAATTTGTATATAATAACTCTAAACATTAGGTCTTGTAAGACACACCTTTTAAAGTGTGTTACAGTTACTAACCCCGACTTCCATGGAATACTAAGGACAGGATTAAAGGGGAGGTACTAGCTGCTCACAGGAGACTAGAGATTCTTTATAAAGAGTAGAATAAACTTTATGATCTCTAGCATTGTGCACAAAACAATCGAGAGTCTTATTTTAATAAACACTGATTGGATAGACACTTCTTTAAAGGAGATTAGGTTATGCTATTAACAAAAAATCTTAGACTCAAAGTAGGAAAGCTTGAGCCAAAATTCATTAGACCTTTTAAGATCCTAGAATACATTGGCACGTCTGTGTACAAGCTAGACTTACCTAGCATATATGAACAGTTGCACCCAACGTTTCATGTTTCCCTCCTTAAAGAATACTTGACCAAGAAGGGTCAGGAACCTCACCTCTATGCCCCCAGAGAACTCCTGGAATTAGTAGAGGACAATGAGGAACAAGAATAGGAAGTTAAGGCTATTGTCGATCACAGACAAGAAGGCCGAGGCAAGAAACTCAAGTATTTGATTAAATGGAAATCCTGGCCAGATGATCACAATACCTAGTTACCTACTTATCCCAACCTTGCAAATGCTAAGGAACTTCTTCAATCATACAACAAGAACCATAGTCTTTTACTTCAATCCTCCTCTTAACTACCTGCCAAGGTATTGAAAAGCTCAAACGCCTCACGACGAAGAGGGCGCCCTTCAAAGGAGAAGAGAAGACCCAGTAGACCGCGCAAGGTCTGTGACTTTAGTTAAGACGCTCTTCCTCGGATTTTTCTCCTATGTAGTTTACTAGGTTTACTGAGAATCAAAATACTAAAGTTCACAAGGAAAACAAGGCACAAAAAAACAGTTCATTCATATAGCTTTACTACGGTTACACACTCCCTCTCTAACTTACAACTCTACATCTTCAAAAAGCAAAAATGCTAACTTCCAAGACTGTCAAGCTCTTATAAAGAACCACAACACTTCCAACGAGATCCGCTCATCCTCATTGGGAACGACATTGTGCTATGACTAGTCAGCGTGGAATTCCAGAACTTCTAAGAACTTACCACTACTATGAAGACCTCTCGACAGGCTTGAACTTCTGCAGTCAATTCACGAACTACAATAAGCATTACATTGTCCACAGCTAAAGCACTACTGGTCGACTGCCTACTTATCTCTATAGAGATATTAGCAATAAGTCTAACACCTTCAGTGTAGATGTCTTTGTACTCCTTTCTTGTTATTAGCAAGGACCCTCTGATCATACAAAAGTAACACACCTTTAGAACCCTATCCCAGGCTTCCTCTACATCTGACTCTTTGATGTAGTTAGAAGAGTTCTAGAGCCTCCAAGTATCCTTCCACTCATCGAAATTCCAATCACCACAAGGAGACATATCATCCTCATCTTGAACATAGTATTGATTTAGATAATCTTCAAGATATTTCTTGAAGATATTAACAGTGTCTTCCCAGGCCCGGCATGCCTCTGAAAGTGATCATAGAATCTAGAATATCAGATGATTACTCATGAAATTCTAAAAGTAAAGAAGCTTACCAGCTCACATAATTCAGAGCCTTTGATACATTAGTCACAATTCTTTTTCCCTGGAGCAACTGCACACAAGACAAAGGGATCAATAAGAAGGTGCTTAAAGCATTTCAAACACTGACCAACAACGAGAAAGGACTTAGCGAGATCAGCTTTACGCTTAGAAGTGTTGTAAACAGAATAAGACATAATAAGGAATTTTGGGGTATAGAAAAGAGAAGGTCTTGCAAAAGGGAAGGACAGGTCTCTATATGTATCCTAAAAGATGCCGCGATCTTCCTGCATTTTACATGTAGCGTGCTACAGTTTCCCATCGACCTCTAGCTCCTCTTTGATGCCTCGGAAGTATCTGTATGAGGTTTTCATATAATTTATTCCCTTGCAACAAAACTGTTCAGAACACCCTAGTATTGTATATGCAAGGACACCAAACAGTGCCTCAATATAACTGCCACAAGAGAAAAGGACCAATCAACTCTCTTGGTTACAATTGTTGTCTACGCTTTCGCGAAATCAACAAATCACCCGCCAATAGCTGTAGAGTAATTTTGTTTGCTACAGCAAACAGCAATGATGTTGTCTACTCACATGCTCTTCCGCAATACCTGCTAAATTACACCTTTGCGACGTTTTTACAAAAAACAGGCAAAATTGATCTTGAGGACAAGATCCTTGGAAGGGGGGATAGTTGTGATATATAGAGGTCACAAGGTCACGAGGTCATGTGACTTTTCATCTGATCTAAGGAAGTCTTCATCTGCTATTATAAATCAATCAGGAATTGAGCAGTTCTAGTGGATGGAGTTTACGGAGTTAACAGAGTTGACGTAATATTAGGGCTTAGGAGCTTCTATAAAGCGAGACTTCTCCTGCACCTCTAAGGAGGGGCAGAGATTAGTTCTGTACTGAATTAAAAAGATTCAAATTGACTTATTGCCTACCATCCACCTCACACAAACAGATTGCCAAAAGTCTAAGACAAACAAGGAACCCTGATCTAAGACAATAGTGTCTAGTAGTCCATGAAGTTTCCAGACATCTTGTACAAATAAGCAGGCTAGCTCGGCCACATCTATATTCTTGCTACATGGTGTAACGTGGCAGTCCTTAGTGAGCCTGTCTGTAACTACTATAATTTAGTCAAATCTGTCGATTAATAGGATAGGGCTTATAAAGTCAACTAATAAGTCTCTTCATCTTTAAAGCAGTATCAGGAGTGGTTTCAAAGTACTCTGGTATTGTAGCTGGGAGTACTTGTTCCAAAGACAGTTCTTATAGGCTTTACAAAACTAGGTGATGTCGCGGTAAAGTTTCAGCTACTAATAGTGCCTACACATAAGCTTGAATAGCTTGTTCTTGCCTGGGTGACCGCTCTCGACTAAGTTGTGGGCTCTTTGGAGAAGCCATACTTGAAGTTCTATATCTGGGACATAGAGTCTATCCTGAAAGTATAGCCTGCCGTCGGCAATCCTATACTCAGATAGTGCTACTTCTTTAGAGTGTGGTGTGTAGTCTCTTCTGTTTATTTCCTTGGAAGTTCTCCTCCAAAAAGGGTCCTGCTCATAACCTTCCCCTAACATCCTAGTCAAGATATAGTCGTTGGATTCAACTTCTTGCTCATCTGGTTCAGGTTCTTCTTGTTTGCTAGAACCTTCATCTAGAGGTGCTAAGTAAATAGCAGGATCCAAATTCTGGGGTTTGAGAAGTGACTGTTGTTGATAAATAACACAAGGGTTGTTGTCTTGACTCAGGAGGTCTTGGGATTGACAGGTAAGTAAGTCGGACTTGGTGTTCTTCTTACTGGGTACTAGTTTAATAATAAAGTCGAATTCAGAGAGAAACTCACTCTATCAGACTTGGCGGCGAGTGAGCTGTTTAGTGGTCATAAAGTACTTTAAATTCAAGTGATCAGTGATTACTGACACAGGGTACGCGGTCCCTACTAGTTTAGAGTGCCAGGATTCAAAGGAACGTACTATAGCCAGTAGTTCCTTATCATAGATCTTGTAATTACATTCTGCGGGGTCTAGAACCTTTGACATAAAGGCGACAGGGTAGAGGACCCCATTGTGGTATTGGGACAAGATACCGGCCGAGATGTAGTCGGAGGAGTCACATTCAACAATGACTTCCTTCTCAGGGTTGAAGTACTTGAGTGTCAGTGTAGAAGTGAATGCTTGCTTAAGAGCTTCAAATGACTTGTCACAAGTTAGGGTCCAATCCTAGCTTACGCCCTTCCTAGACAGTAAATTCAACGGTTTAACCAGCTTTGAGAAACCCTTAATAAAGCGCTAGTAGAAGTTTGAGAAGCCGAGGAACGCTTGGAGGTCTCTGAGGTTAACTAGCCTAGACTAGTCCGTGATAGCCAAGGTCTTTTCAGGATCCATTCTTACGCTATCTATAGAAATGATCATGCCTAGGTAGGTGACTTCCTGAACTTCGAACTAGCACTTCTTAATGTCTAGCTGGAAGCCAGCTTTCTCAAGAGCCTCGAAGACTTGCTTGACATACTTATAGTGCAAGGTCAAGTCGTCTGAATAGATAAGTATATCGTCTATGTAGGCAGTGCAAAAGATGTCAAGGAAAGGGTGGAGTACGTTGTTAATTCAGGCTTGCCAGGTTGCTAGAGCGTTTGTAAGGCTGAATGACATAACCAGGGACTCGAAGAGGCTATAGCGAGTGTTAAAAGCTGTAAGTCATTTGTCTCCCTCCTTGACTCATATGTAGTTGAACGCTGCAATAACATTGACTTTGGTGAAGTACTTGGCTTTACTAAGTCATTAGAGTGTTTCCTAGATTCGGGGTATTGGATAACAGTTCTTAATTGTAATGTCGTTGAGTGCTTAGTAATCTACACAAAAACGTAGTCCTCCCCTAGGCTTCTTTGCGAAGAGTACTAGGGAGGCAGCTGGGGACTTACTAGCTTAAATGAATCCTTTTCTAAGCTGTTCGTCAAGGTACTTATGTAAAACCTCTAACTCTGGAATAGATATGTTGTAAAGGGGTCCAGAAGGGAGAGACGAGCTAGGCTTTAATTCAATCTTCAGGTCACAATCTTAGTGAGGTGGTAGTACATCAGCTTCTTGGCGGTTAAACAACCTAGATGACTACTTCTTTAAGTGCAGAGGAAGCAACGTCTCAGGATCAGCGTCTTTTTCAGGGTTGTTGTACTTCGCGAGCGCTTTTCGGATATCGTCTAGGGAGGCTCCACGAAGATAAAGTTTAGCTGCTATTTGACAGAAGTCATGAGGACAAGTCAGTTGTAGGTTGTTCCCAGCTAACAATTCCTTCTCCATACACTTCTAGCCAGAGAGGCCATCGTCCATACAGATCTAGTGTAGACTTTTGCGGTCCTCATAAGCCTGGCCTAGCTCCTTGAGTCATTAGTTAATTTCGAAGACAGATAGCGAGAAGACTTCTACGCCATGAGTAGTTGCTAGTTAGTGGAAGGCGGCGGCGCTAACCTTCCAGGGTCTGGGAGCATGTGAAATATCGTGCTTTGTATACTTAACTTGTACAGAGTCTAGTTGTTTTAGCATACAGTGTCCTTTGCAATGCCTGGAATTAAACAAAATTGTATAGTTTGTCTAGTCAACACAAGGGTTGTGTAGAGCAAGCTATGAGTGGCCTATAATTATATCGTAGGAGGCAATCTTAGTCACATAAAAGCGTTGCTGGCGCTTAATGTACTTTCCTACCACTATGTCTAGAATAACTATGTGAGTAACGTCCCCTGCTAAAGATAGCCTTCCGTCTGCAATATAGAGTTGTCGAGGTTGAGTAAGGGGAGTTAAAACAAATCCAGTGTTTTGCGCATAGTTGGAATTAATGAAGTGTTGGGCTAAAGCCCTAGAGTCAAGTATAAAGTATATAGTAGAAGTTATCTGCTTTTTTGTATTACTATGTTATACTATCTTACAGGGAACTTCCATTGTGCTTTACTGCCTTTCTTCCAGGGACAATATCTTT
This sequence comes from Hymenoscyphus fructigenus, assembly GCA_001414455.1. NCBI lineage: Eukaryota > Fungi > Ascomycota > Leotiomycetes > Helotiales > Helotiaceae > Hymenoscyphus > Hymenoscyphus fructigenus. The sequence goes on along the minus strand of LKUV01000081.1, from coordinate 81,465 downwards.
AGTAACTTCTTCTAAATACGTCTCTGACAGCGACTTTTGTTAGAGACTAAGCTTTTCCCGCCTCTCTTCCTGCCTTGTGTTTCTTGGCTTTCTTTAACTTAGGACAGGCGTCTCGGTTGTGATTGTCTACATTGCAGTAGAAGCACAGGCTGTGGTCTATTTAGTACTTCTGGTAGGCGACCTTCTAAGCGTCGGTCTTGGCCCAAGTCTTGTCATCCACGTCCTTCTTGGTCCAGACCACTTTATGACTAGTCCTAATAGCGTCGAGTTCTATAGGTTCAGTATCAGCGACAGCGACCGCTAAGGGTTGGTAATTCAAGGCTGGGGTAGGGGCGGTGCTAGAGTCATAGGCAGAAGACCTCTTAACATAGTGCTCTCTAAACACAGATCAGTTGATATTGTCTGCTTCACGAATAAGGTCAGCTAAGTTGTAAAGGCTAATTTGGGGTGAGTAATCACAGTTTGTACAGACTCAGTCTCAGATTGTAGGGTAGACGGCTAAGAGAAGGCGTTGAGTACAGTCAAATCCCTAAGAGCCGGAAGCAGTAGCTAAGGCTAGGTAGGTAGATAGAAATTCAGCTGTTGGTTTATTGCCCTGCTTCTTGTTCTAGATCTTGACAAAGGCTTCTTCCTAGCTAAACTTATTTCCAAATATGTGCTTCAAGATATCTAGGATGTCTTGCACAGAAGTTAGACCAGGTCCAAAGGAACTGTCTTCTCGCATGTGAGGGTCTATGTGACTTCTAGCTTCTCCCTCGAGAGTAGTGAGTACATAGCTTATCTTGCTCTCTTCGGTCGGGAACCAATCAGCATTTACTCGAAGCTTAACGTTAAGATTGATGAGGTAAGTGCAAAGGTTGTCAGCTTTTCTGTGAGTGTTCCCACCAAAGTGTTGAGGGTCAACATGTTGAGGTGATTAGATTGGTTGAATGACTTGAGGTTGAAGTTGAGGTTGAGGGACTAGGCCTGGGGCTAGAGTAGCTTGAGTTCATAGTAGGTGAATTTGTTCTTGAAGTTAATCGATTTAGTCTCTTGCTTCTTAATCTTTACATAAGGCGTCGGCTTCGCAGTCTTTTTCTCAGGATATAGAGTCGTTGTAGCTCTTGAATAGGCCGGCTAAAGCAAGGGGAAAGCTATCCTGGTTGTCCTAGATGAACTTCATAAGGGTTGCAGAGTCAGCTGAAGCTGCCTCTTGAACTTGGTCGAGGCTAATCAAGAGCATTGTGGCGAACTATTACAGCGACAACACTGCCAGCTGTATAGTGGAAGGGTGATACAATGACTTCGTCGATTGTATTAAGTTGAGAACGGCAGACAATATGTGAAGGTGTATAATTAGATTGTCTGCAAAGAGAGAAGAGTTCTTAAGCAGGAGTGCTACTTAACTATCTACAGTAGCCTAATTTCCGAGGTTTATCCGACACTAGCTCATTTGCCAAGCCTCAGATTCACTGATTTAAAACCTTTACATTAACCCCTTGTATTTCCATTCCGAGTACGTAAAGAGTTCTTCTTGACCCTCCTTCTAATATCCCTTACCCCATCAGGAGAAACAGGGTAGGACTCGTCATCTCTGCCTGCCCATAGAAGTGACTTCCTTGTTGGTATTCTGTCCAGTTCTGCTAACAATTATAGTACGTTGCCAGACAGGGATCTCGCGGTGTGAGGTCTTTCGTATAATTAGGGCACGCCCCTTTGACTTTATTGTTTTTATAGCCATTTTAGTGTTGTGGTTGTTAATTAATTGTGAAGTGATTTATGTGTGTTGGGGTGAAAATCGGTTAGTTTTGGTGCTAATTCTATACTAAAAAGTGGTGACGAGCTGAGAGGGCTCACATAATACTTGCCCAAGTACTCTACTCTTTTTTCACGCTGATGAACCTTGGTAGAGCTATTCCCAGTCAACTCCATTAAGCGTGGGGGTATTTGGAGGCTTGTGAGTAAGCTGGTGGTTTGCAAGTGAGCTAGTGATATACGATAAAGCCATTGATAAGAAAGCCGTATTTTTCTAAGTAAGCTAGTATTCCTTTAGTAAGCTAGTATTCCTTTAGTAAGCTAGGAGAGGTTGGAATACGAGTATGTTGAATTTGCTTTGGATGTCTAGAGATTGTTGAGCAATTAATATGAGAATGGTTCTTTTCCCTTGCCTTTCCTGGTCTCATTCGGTTCTAAACTTCAGATCTGAATTGAATTGCTGAAAGGAAGGAGCGGTTCTAGTGGTTGGTGTATTGAGAAAACTAAGATTGATATGGAAGGGGAGAGGAGAACTAAAGCGTAAGAGTTTATACTAACTTTCCTCATATATATCACCGGAATCAGTACTCAACAGGATGCCTTGGTTTAGAATCAGTAACAGATAGTTAATTCAGTGGTGTATTTGGTATTATTGTGACGTCTAAGGGGAGAAGGACAGAGAGGGCGAGAGCCAGGAATATATACAGATGCCAGGTCACGTGGTGCACCCCACAACAGGAGAAAAAATGTTTTGCTGATATTTTGGAATAATTAAACGAAATAATAACACTTACTAGAAGAGCTTGAACAATAAATATTTCTCATTTCTTTCTATCATTTGATCTTGTTTTGGGTTAATTTAATTGTCTTAGGCGTCTAAAATAACATCTTTTAACATAGGTTACTACGCTGGCAGGAATTCTTACTACTACTTAAGGGATTCGGTGTTCTGTTATAATGCTTCACTTAAGCTCAATAGCAAAAGTTTAGGCAGTAAATGGCACACAAATAACAATGGACGGACAAATATATAGTGAATGTAGCCAGTAAATTCAGGGTTAGTCTGCGAAACGTAAGCAAATTGTAACCATTCGCTGATATTACGATTCGTGTTTGCTAATGTTGGGTGTCAATTCTCAACCTCGAATTTCAACCATTAATCTGCAAGTCTTTGAACCGTCTTTCGAGCTTCTCCAGTCCACAAATAATATCTCGATGGAAAGCGACTTGTAACTTTGGTTCAGTCAAGTCGAAACCGGCCCCAAAATCACAATGTATGCACTGCTGCACTATTCTCTTATATGAAACCCCTAGCTGAGTGGACATTTCTCTGCTAACAAGATCAGCTTGAGAGAAACTGTCCCTCATGTCGTGGCAGTCACCAAAGTTAGGAACACTTTGCAGGGGCGCTTGGTAGCCGAGTTCGATCAAAACTAGCCCTAGGGTAAAAGTGTATGGATTCCGAACTAAAAGATTTCTGCGATTGGCACTACCAGCGATTCTAGTTTCTTGCGTTTTTGTTTGTATACGGACACTAAGATGTGGTTCGGCGAGTGTGACTTCCTCCTGCTGGGAAGAGCTGCTCTCCATATAAAAAAACACAACATCGTCACTCGCCCAGTCCTCCTTCAGCAGCGGAGTCGCGTGGAATCGTAAAACTGCGGATGCGAGCTGCTTGGCCAGACAGAGGCCTTGGTATAGCATAATCCCTTGTCCATTGCTATTTGACCATGACGAGATCAGATGTGCTAATGAAGTAGGATTTTTTGACTTGGCAGAGGTTTGCGAGAAGACAACGCGATGGTCGCAAACCTCAGTCCTGTCAAGATAACCTAAGCATCTCCCCAAAGCTGGTTTCTGCATGCACCATTTGCGGAGTTGCCTACAGAAGTCCCTGTGCTGGGAAAGATTTGGAAGTATCTCCCCCATTGTGCAAACATTGGCCGAGACAAGATCATCCTTAGCGAATGTTACCGTTTTGTTTTTCCCCTCCTTCGGCCGAGACGATAGAGGGCAATGCTTCCCTGCCTTCGTGGAATCTGAGCATCCTCCTTCAATATTCCCAGTTTGAATAACGGGCGCTGGGTTTTCTAAGCACTCTTTCAATACGGACTCAACCGCAAACCATATTGGGTCCTCATCCACAATCTCTTTATCAGGTGTGTGGCCAAGCATCATATCGAATCGCACCAATTTCGTGCCCACTAATTGTGATGAATTCAACCGGAAGCAAGCTGAGTGTTCTGGATGGAGTTTGCAGGCGTTTGTTAAAGAATTGTGTAGTTTTATGGCAGCTTTCTGAATCAAGCGACACTGATTGATTGGCACAGAGGATGAAGAGCTGTTCTCTTTCCAGGGAACAACTGAATTCCCGAAAGCCAGCGGGCAAACTGCCTGCGATGAGGAAACTGTTGACATCGCTTTTGATTGTATAAACAGCTGCTGGACTTGATCCGAGAGTCGACGAAGACTTTGGTTGTGCAGTCGAAGCTCAGAAAGATCGTCGCTAAGGGCTGGACCAGAAATGCTGAACTCAAGCTTTCGTGCCGTTTTGCTTCTCCGAACATCCCCAGACTTCTTCTTGGTCTATTATAGAGTTATTAGTTAGCACAAATTCCCAACTCTAGATTGGCACAAGAACATGGAAACTTGGGATCACCACTTACCTCCTTAGACTTTCTTAGCTCAGCACTGAACCCGGCAATCTTCTCCTTCATCACCTCCAGTCTGGAATCTATCATTTCGATCAACAATCCCCAAACACTCGCTGAATCGCCTAGGTACGACGACATTTTTGCTTCAAGATCAACATCCTTCCAGAGTGGGTGCTTTGGATTTTCCAGCATCTCTCCAGCATCATTGTGTCCAACCACCAATCCCAAAAGAATTCGACATTCATTGTGAAACTTTACTTTCTCAACCAAAAGTTCCGCATCAAGACATCTCGACTCCTCGTGAAAGTTCCTCCATCTTCGGAATGGTCTGCAAACAGACCTGTAATGCTCAACAGCAGATACCAACAACGGCAAAACTCCTATCGCAAGGCCAGCGACAGCTTCGGCGCCTGACATTTTCTGGTCTGAAATCTTTAAGAGAATAAGAGTAAGATATTTTTCAAGATGAATTTTAGCCCGACTCTGCATGCAAGAAGGCTCACCGGTGAGGCGGACAGCGCAGCTTTGGCACCCATCCATGCACATGCATGCATAAACTTGGGTGAGGCAGACCCAAAGTGAGGCTGTTGCCCGGCTTCATGAGCTCCTATGCCAAATATCCTCCCGAGAGACCTGTTCTTTTAAGCTTTATCTAAATTAAAATTTTGCAGTCATATAAAAAAGCAATAGTCTATTAATCTGCTAGCTCTCAAGTATGGCAAAACTCAAAACCCCGGGATTCTTTGAAGATTGGATTGATGGCTGTAGTTTGTTCTCAGCCCCACTGGACTCCCTGACCTCCTGCCACGATCCCAGATTTCCAAGGTCATTCTATCAGAGATGCGTTATCGTTTTTGCAGAGCTGAATTTAGTACAATTTGGATCTATTCAGCAAGCGAGGACTCTGAATACTGCTCTAAGCAAACTTGCATTGTGGACGGAAGGATTTGCAGATGATGAGCTAGATAGAGCTCTTGGGGAATCTCCGCAGTTGAAGAATGCGATATTAGAGCTCTTGAGTTCTTTGGCAGTAAACCTCATCAAAGGTCTGTGTATTCCAATGACACCAATTTCAAAATTAACCCAGTATTCTAGTCTCCTCAATTTATCTCTCTTCAAAGTCCTTCTGTGGTGAAAATAATGCATTCACATATCATCTCAAAGAATTAGAAGCGGCAAATGGACAAGCTCAGGAGATTCTTCAGTCATTACTAGATGATGACCTTGATAGCAGCGACGCCGACAGCAGTTCTGAATCTGGCGACGAAGAAAACAACATTGCCAATCATACATCCAAGGAAATGAAAGACATCTCGATCTCATCGTCAATTGTGGAAGAAATAGCACTTTACATTTCTTGCTTGATGAATCTACTTCCTACGATAGAGAGTGTCCTTGAAATCTCACCTTCCCCGAAAGAGCCACTCGCCAATACACAACCTCTCCAGGTTTCTTCCCTTGCTTTTCCTTATGTCCATCAGATAGGAGATAAGTTCAAAGAGTGTGATCAAAGTCTCGCTGAAAGACTAGGCGAGGCCAATTGGCAAAGGCACAAAATTCTCAGATTACACATGGACAAGGAAGACACTGAAGAGCATGAAGAGAATACCAGCAAATCGACATTTATACCTGTTTCATTATTTCGAGATTCTGGATATGCGACGACTACGGCTACAACCTCCTCCTTTCTCACGACGCAGACAGAATCTAACTCTGGCTCTCTACGCGTTCCCGAGACGCCCCAGGAAGTTGCCGCGGAAAAGCCATTTTCATGTTTCATATGCAACCACGAACTTAGAAACATTCGAAATCGCTCGGAATGGAAGTAAGTTCTCCCATGGATTTTTACAGTCAATTTCTTTGCGTAACTAACAGGGATAGAATTCATGTTTTTGCAGATATCCGGCCATATGTCTGCACTTTCATAGAGTGTAAGAATGCGCTGCAGATGTACCCAACCAGAAATCAGTGGGCCGACCATGAGTTCTCGGTTCATCTTAAAGATTCCGACAAATTACGAAGCTGCCCTTTTTGCACGAGTCTTCTTTCTTTTGGTCAGAAAAGTTACGTCTCTCATATATCAAGACATATGGAATCCATTGCTCTTGTATCGCTTCCTCGTGATACTGAGTCTGAATATGAATCTAACTCCTCAAAATCCGAGCTACTTTCGTCGAACAACGCAGCACCTCGCTTAGAAGTTGATTCTCAACCACAGCGCGACACAAAACCGGCACCAGTGTACAAAGGAAAGGGCAAGGAAAAAGTTGAAGAAGAGGGAGATGCGTCTTCAAGGCTACGAAGCAGTAAAAATAACCCGTAAGTTCTCCAACTGCAATCATGACTTTTCTGATTCAAAACAGGCCACAAATCACAAGTTCTACGTCTGAAGTAGCGAGTAAAGAAAAGCCTCCTACGGCTGATAATGGTTGGTCTTAGATATACGACAACTTAATAGAAGTATTATTTGCTAACGAAATTTTGTTTAGCGGTCGAAACTGCAGAAGAGTTTTTAGCAAGTTTTGCAAGAAGCAACTTGACAGAAGAAAATGAGAAAACTGCCGGGAAGACAGGCCGTGGCCCTCGAACCTCAAGTCCTCCAAACTTCAACCCTCCAAGCTTCAGACATGCAAGCTCAAAACATGCAAGCTCAAAACATGGAAGCTCAAAACATAGCTCGAGCTCAAAACACCACGGGTATAAAGAAAGGGGGGAACCGACTTATGAGCAGTACTGGTACTGCTGCCAGTGCGCTAATCCCACGGCCATGAGCCAACTTACAGACTTTTGCACAGAGCTTGAATGCAGGAGTCAGAGATGCTACAATTGTACATGGGAAACTCACAAAATCCGTGCGGAACGCTGAGAGCTGTGGATTTCACTTCTTGTAAGCGGAGAATGCTGAACATTGATTCGTAAACACCAATGAGATACAAACGAAGAGTGATAATCAAACAATGCATTGATCAAGTCTTCAAAGCCTTGAGCAGGCCCCTAGCTTTCAGAACGAAGTACCCTACTAGCACAATTTCACGCAAAGTAAAAAAACCCTTGTCGTGCACTTCCACCGAGGACCTAGAAGATATACCCCTGAAACTGAAACCAAATAACTGCCAAGCGAGCCACTATCAAGTTACACTATATTTCCCCGTACTAAAAATAACCACTAGATTAAATTATACCAAATAGCTAGGAGAATCAAATCAATTACCTTGACAAATGAAAAGAGTTAAGAGAAACAAACAACTATTCTCCTAACCTATTTCTGATTGATAATGTGATTAATTTAATTCTTCCAAGTGCTTCAGGATAATGTAGTTTGATAGATACAGTTCAGATATGCTCTGAACAACAACGATTCTACACGACTCGACTTGGTATTTTGGGACCTCGTACGGCTTGGTACCTTTGTAATTCATTGCGAGAGAAGCGACGAAGCTTCCGAGATGAACCTTATAGCCTCTCTTTACCATGTAGCACATTGATAAAACCAATCTTCTCGCGCATGATTTATATGAATGTATAGACCCGCGAGATTCGCAGCACCATGAAAACATACAACTTACAACAAACGGACCATTAAAATAGTGGTTTGACAGAGGCGCGCGCAACAACACGACGAAGAGATGGCAAAACAAAAAAAGACAGAAAAAGACGAGACATCAAAAGTCCCACTCCAATTGATCTACCAAAACTACACATTCACCTACTTCCCCCTCCCCCTCCCACTCCCCTTCCTGGTCACCCCCGATTTCACCCCCGTAGCCCTCGACAAACTTGATTTCGCCGAATCAGTCTTATCTCCTCCCGCTGAGCCAGGACGATCCAACTCCACAGAACTAATACTCGTAAAACTACTCTCCCTAACAAGGGGAGAGCGAACTTCTGGAGTCACAGAACGAGAGCCAGAAGGAGTAAGTTTAGCCCCCGAACTAACAGTCTTCTTCCGTCGTCTCTCAGAGGCGCTCGAAGCATTACTACCACGTCTCACCCTCCCAGTAGAAGAATGCCCATCATCAGTCTCAAGCTGCGGTGTCGTACTCCTCGAAGAATTCCGAGAATGCGATCCCGCGCGCACACTACTACTCCTTGTCCTTTTCTGCTCCTTATCTAGCACCGAACCATGTCGATGCACTGCGTGGTGTTGATGATGTACCTTCTCCGGATCAGAAGTTTTTCCTTTATTCCACCCTCGATAGCCTGTCCACCATAGCCATCCGCCTTGTTCCTTTGCGAGTTTCCGATCGCGCGCTTTCATGATCTTGAGCAGGTTGGCGCGACGCTCGTTTTCCTTCTCCCAGTATTCGGTGCGGTATATATCCCAGTTCTCGCGGAAACTGGGGGAGAAGGGTTTGGGGAGGAGGAGAAGCTTGATGTAATCCCCTCCTGGTTCTAGATCCTCTTCATGTCCTGTATCATCATCCTCACTTATATTTGGTAATGCGTGATGACCAGTTCCCTTCTCTTGTACTTTCTCCGACTCTTTTAATGCCGTGTGATCCACGAATCGATACGAACTGCCGCTGCTACCGGAAAAGAGCCCATAGGAGAAGAGAAATGATAATGTAGACACTATCTCCCTCCACATGGGCTGTTTAATCACAACAAGTTTGCAGTTGAAAACTCGGAGTCCGCGATTCGTGGTGTATACCCATCTTCGAGGCCATCGTATTCCCCTCGACCATGTTCCTGTTCCCCATACTAGGATTCCTGTGACTATTCCGCCTCCTAAACACACCTTCTCTGTCACCTCCACAACCCAGTATACCGAGCCACCAACGCCTCTACCGTCTTCTCGTGGTTTGAAGAATAGGGCGTAGCTGAAATAGACCAACCATAAACCGAGAAGTGTTAGGAAGAATGTATGCTGCCGTCGCCTCGTTCGTAGTTGAAGCCATTGTGCTCGCAAGGACGCTTCGAGGATCAAGAGGTTGAGGTATATTTGGGGCGGAGAGGAGGGCAGATTTGCGAGTGGATCTGGGAGAGGAGAGGAGGTTGGAGCTTCGGTGACGATTATGGGGGTTGTTGGAGGGGGATCGATGTTGGTCCCTGGTGGAGGAGCTCCCTTTACTATTTGGTCTAGATTCGACATGATGCGAAGTTCAGTGTGGTTCGTTATTGAAAAATCATTTTGTTTCAAAACTGGGTTGGGGGAGCATATTTTGAAGCTCTGGCGATATGCGCAGGTGCTTTTCGGAGCTGTGAGGTATGGGGTTGTTCTTGATGGCAAGGTCACCTCGGCGCCCAACGACCGTGATCAGCACAAGCTTTCTTTGAGCCTCAAGATGCGCCCGAGGTTTCCTGCCCCACGTACAAGTAAGTACACAGTAGGAATCCCATTCAATCTCCAGCTTGAAGTCTCCTATAGAATGTGTAAAATGTATACGTCATTGAAGCTCAGTATAACAAATCAGAACAATTGCTGTACGCATTAATCCTATTGCCTGGTACCTACTCGATGCGAATGCGATGGCTGCCCGGGAATGCGGAGGGTGAATAAAGTCCACTCAGGCGGTCGCGGGGCAACTTAAGTCCGCAGGAAAGGCCACTCACTGATGAAAGAATGAAGCATTTTGAGAGAGACAGCTGCCAAAGACGAGGATCAAGATAGAAATGTTCAGCACAATCGACGTTTGGAATTGACCAACACCGTCTCACTCGACCCCTTGAATTTTCCAGCTTATTCCAGCTTCAATCGGGCCCCAATTGCGCTGACCACAACACCATTTCCGAAGCGCATCGTCATCGACCCGGACGAAAATAAGGTGCTGAATCCGCTCCCTCGACACGCGTTTAACAATTAAGTCCGGACGCCCAGACGAAACAAAACAGAGCTCAATCCCATAAGATCTCGAGAGGCAATCCATTTGCTTCTCGCCCACAACATCATCCACATTGTATCAACTCACGTTCCCATCGCTATTGTTGCGATCAATTCCCACCGACGCCCTCTCCGGCCGCTCTGCCATCCCCCACCTGAGAACACTCAACACCAAGGCCGAAGCGTATTCTTATCCTTACTCTACTTCGACCATGTCGGCCTCTGAGCGATCAGACTCGCCCTCGAATCGAACTCAACAGCCCATGCTGGCTTCGCAGCGCGCAAAGCAGAATGGCGAGATTCCACCAAAACCACAATACTTCCCTCTCGGATACAAGGCCGGTCTCAGTCAATGGTGGGCGAGCATATCACCAGCAATTGCAGAACATAATGTGCTTGCATTCATACCACACCTCCAAAAACCACCTACACATACCCAGACTGGCTCTGCGCCCGTGTCCGCGAGACATTCCTCCTCTTCAATCGATATAGACCCCGCCAGGGAATCTGCGCCAGTTAGAACGAACTCGATCAACGATCCTCATGGTCCAAGATCATGGCATTCGAATTTGATCAAGCTGAGCGGAAACAACAGAGCTCTGAATGAGTTTTCTGTAGAGAGAACGGGGGAAGAGGTCGAGGAGAATCTTGTTATGCTACACGGATATGGCGCTGGTCTTGGTTTCTTTTACAAGAATTTCGAGGGTCTCAGTCGAGTCCCAGGCTGGAAAATATACGCCCTAGATATGCTGGGAATGGGAAGAAGCAGTCGGCCAACATTTAAAATCCATGCGAAGGATCAAGCAGAAAAGATCACAGAAGCCGAGAACTGGTTTATCGATGCCCTGGAAGAGTGGCGAATCCTCAAGAAAATTGATAAATTTACGCTCTTGGGGCATTCCATGGGAGGATATATGGCAGTAGCATATGCTCTGAAATATCCTGGGCGTCTCAACAAGCTGATTTTAGCTTCGCCAGTGGGAATACCCGAAGATCCATACGCCATGCAAGCCGATATGCCAGAACCTGGAGATTCAACCATGGCAAATGAGTTTACACAAGATCAAGAAAATGATATTGTCAACCAGAATGGCAATCTAAAGACGAACGGAGACAATAACAATTTCCTCAACGCACGCTCGAAAGCAGAATCAGCCAAAAAGGACTCACAGGACCCACCTCGCAAACCTCTACCAAAATGGCTCACCTATCTATGGGATGCAAATATCTCCCCGTTCAGTATTGTGCGCTGGACAGGTCCATTGGGTCCACGATTCGTGTCTGGGTGGACTTCTAGGCGGTTTTCACACCTACCAGATCAAGAATCCGAGGCTTTACATCACTACGCATATTCCCTCTTCCGCCAAAAGGGAAGTGGAGAATACGCACTTGCTTATATTCTCGCACCTGGAGCATTTGCTCGAAGTCCGTTAATTCGAAGAATTCAAGGTGTTGGGCGACAGCCTCTTCACCCCCCCACATCACAAAATCCATCTTCCTCTTCCCTTTCCTCTTCCACCAAGACCGCATTAAAAGAGACTGGTATCCCAATCGTCATGATGTATGGTGAGAACGACTGGATGGATGTCGCAGGTGGATTTGCAGCCGAACAGAAGCTAAAAGAAGAAAGAGAGAAAGCTCTGAAAAATGCAAGTGACGAAGAGCGAAAGAACGAGAATGGCAGCGCTAAGGTCTTGATCATCAAGAAGGCTGGTCATCACGTATATCTTGATGGATGGGAAGAATTCAATGAAGTTATGAGGGAAGAAATGGAGGAGACGAAGAGGAAAACTAAGGCGAGGGGTGATTAGGAAGGGGAATTGCATATCATGAGGAGTTTTTAATGGTGGCTGGAGTTTCGGGTTGGGGAGTTATATAAGAGGAAGACATGAAAAATAGTTGTACTAATACCTGGTAGAGCACTTAGACATTGTTGGTATGCGTGGCGCGGATAGACGGCTGCTCTAATTCATTTTCATACATTGAATGAGTTGTACCATTTCTTATCGTGTCTCTTTCGCTTTCTGTCCTCTGCTCTTATTTTCTCGTTCTTTCGTTCTCCCCTTCAAGTTTCTGTCGTTTCGTTTCCTCGAGACTAGACTTGGGCACCGATATTATCGATGTTATGTTCGGGGAGGTGTCCTCTGATAATACTCGTATTATAAAAGTGATAATGTATTTCCCAGGTGAGCCGATCACTAGAACACTAAAACGTGACACTCCCCTTAAAATATAAAATGTCACCACTAAATTAAGCCTAACTCTCTAGTAAAGAGGGTTGTATATCGTGTTTTAATATATTCAAAGTTGTGATATTATTATGCTCGAGTGATCGGCTCACTTGGGAAATATGTTATATCTAAACTATATATATTAAATAAATTAGGTAGAGATGCTAATATATATAACGTGGTTTATTAGCGAGTCGATTATATCAGCGAGTCGATCACTAAAAATACATACAAAAAACGTCTGTGCAACCCTAGTAAAAACTTGTAATTCTTAATAAAAATTAATAAAATTAAAAAATCTACTTTATTACTATATAAATAAGTAATATTGAAATTTTTAGACGCTTACTAGCTATAACTAACAATTCGCTTAAAATTACCCCTGTATTCATAGATTTCTTTTAATTTCTTTAATAACTTAGCTATTATAATTAGTTAGTATCTAAGATTTCTGATATTATTTACATATATAGTAATAAAGTAAGGTTTTTAATTTTATTAATTTTTATTCAGAATTACAGATTTTTACTAGGGTTGCACAGACATTTTTGTATGTATTTTTAGTGATCGACTCGCTGATATGATCGACTCGCTGATAAACCACGTTATATATATATTATACTTTTAAAAAGTTAATCTCTTCTTTTACTTTTCTTTCTCTAGTATTTTAAAATAATTTAGTATATAATAACTACTCTATAGAGTTAAAAGTTATAATAGAAGTAGGTTCTTTATTATATAATTTACCTTTCTATCTACTTAGAATCCTTACCTAGAGTAAGGTTATATTACAATTCTATGTGCTCGCAATGTATAAATTTACTTTGCGAGGTATATCGCTCGATGTATGTAATCCAAAGTATTCTCTTTACTACTTAGCAACTACGTAGTATAATTAAAATTCCTGTGAGTATCAGATACCTTACTATATAATACAACTTTATATCTACTTACAACGCCTACCTAGGGTGTGGTTACACTGTAATTTAATACGCCGTAAAAATTGAATTCCTAGGATTTTTCATGAGGTAAAAAGTCACGATTTACACATAGACCGCCTTTCTAGGATGGACTTAAATATCGCTATATAGCTAACTTAAAATAGATCTGTCGTCTGAAAATGTTTCCTTTGAGCTTGACTTGGAATTGTTTCTTTCCATCATCTTTTTAGTTGATACAAATCTAATCAATCTACACGTCGGCGCTACATTGAGATTCAAGCGAGGCAGGGAAGATATCAACAAATACAGCTAGATTCGCAGTAATCGTCACTAGGTAGCTATTGGAGTTGATTTCCTTCGATTCTCCTTTAGAAAGATAAGAAATGCCCAGTAGATTACCAAGCTTCAGTTAGAGTCTTTCCCACCCTTCTCTTCTGTCGGATTTATCTTAGTGGACTAAATCATACTCATGAATAGCCTGGACCTTTGCAGCAGAAGCACTCGTCTATTCCAACATCAGCATTTATCTCCCCTCGACCTTTTTCCCCCTCGCCTCCCCCGTACCCTTCCTATCCCTTTTCAATTATATTTCAAGAAAATAACTCACAGGATCAAACCGATACCCAACCCACTCCCCCACCAACCTCTTCGCCAACTCCAACCCAATAACCCGTTGTCCTAAACACAACACCTGCGCATCATTACTCAATATCGCCCGCTCAACCGAGAAAGAATCGTGCGCTGTGACGGCGCGGATGCCGGTTACTTTGTTGGCTGAGATGGCGACGCCCAGGCCGGTGCCGCAGATTAGGAGGGCACGGTCTGCTTTGCCTTCTTTCACTTGGAGGGCTGCGTCAACTGCGAAATGGGGGTAGGCTTTTTTGTCGTCTGCCGAGTGCGGGCCGACGTCGTGGATTTCGAGGACGTTGGGGTTGGAGCGGAGGAGGGTTGTTAGGGCTGCTTTGTATTCGTAGCCGGCTGGGAAAGGGGGTGGTTAGTCTTCTCAATGAGAGCTTTTGGGGAAGAGGGTTGGAGTTGTGGAGATGAATGGAAATAAAGTGAAGGGTGGAAGCAAGGTAATAGGGGAGTTGTGCAAGAGAAGTTATTGTTTCTTGAGAGGGAATTTTGAGAAATATTCCTCACCATCATCCCCACCAACCACTATCCTCAACTTCTTAGGTTCTGTCTCCGCCATCTGGATCTTCCAAGCTTATGTGGGGTAGGTACAAAGTGGACACTGTGGGGTAATTAGCCGGAGGTATGGATATGTGGTGAATTATCCTGGGCAATGTCCAAAATCTAGTTTGCAAGAATGGCGAAGTCGCAAGTTTCGAGACGATGAAGAAAAGAAAGACATGATGAGACTTTTTTCGGGTTGTTCGTGATTGATTCCCTCTGCTTTATCCTGCTGGATAAATGATGTTGTACCCGGGAACGAACCCCGCGTGGGGCAAAATTTCAGGGGGGTGAGAATCGGATGTACGAATTTGGTAAGCCGTGGGTACCCCGCTATTTGGGGTTCAGTCTCGAGATTATTTATGGTTAGTTTCATAGGAAGTCGTTGCCATTTTTGGGCTTATTGCTTTCAAGCGTCTCGAGTCCTTCCCTAGGAGTTATATCGTAAGACATGGTTTTCCGGATAGGCTGGGATTGTAGCTTTTTAAAAGACAGGAAGCAGGAAGTTGGGCGGGGTAGGCGATAGATCCAAGAAGTGATTTAGGAGTGCTGGACAGTCTTGTAAACAAACTTGTAGGGATTCGATTTGTGCTTGCTCGTTGGAGCTGTTCTCATTTGAGTCTACGTAGACTTGGGCGCATAACCGAAATACTTATAGCGAGCTATAGCTACATCAAGAGTTCAGTACCCTCCCACTTTTACAGGTAAGTGGGCTGATGGTTCACCAAAGTTTTATATTCCAAGCCAACAGATCCATCTAACACAATATAAGCACTCATCTCAACAAAATGTCATCCCCACCGCCTCGAAAACGAACCCTGGGAATCTCTCTAAAACTCTACTTCACGCCCTCCCAAACCCTAGGCTACTACCAATCCCTCGCCCCCCTCATCGCTCTAGCAAGTTCAAAAAATATCCACCTCTTTCTCATTCCCTCAATTGTATCTCTTCCTCTCCTCCTTCAATTCAACAACCCTCAAAATCCAAATCTTCAGCTCGCCGCTCATCTAGTCCAACCAGTGACTCAATCAGAACAAGAACTCAGCCTCGGAGCCCAAGATTGTTCCCCCTTTTCAAGCGGAGCTTACACAGGTGAAATTTCTCCTCTGGAACTCTCGCTTTTGGGGTGTTCGCTTGTGGAATTGGGACATGCGGAACGGAGGAGGCTTTTTGGGGAGACGGATGCGAAGGTTGCTGCGAAGGCGAAAGCTGTTTTGGAGAATGGGATGGTACCTCTGATTTGCATTGGAGAAAAAAAAGAGGGAAGTGTTGAAGAGGCAGTGAAAGAGTGTAGACCGCAAATTACATCAATCTTGGATGTACTTGATACTATCGAAGAAGAGAAGCATAAGAGGATGGAGGTAATTTTTGCGTATGAACCTGTTTGGGCTATCGGTCAACCTACTCCGGCTGGTGCGGGGTATGTTGTTGATGTTGTCAAGAGGCTGAGAGGGATTTGTGATGAGAGGCAGAGAAATGAAATAAGATTTCTGTATGGAGGGAGTGCTGGGCCGGGGACCTTTAAGGATATGAAAGAGGGTGTTGATGGGCTATTTTTAGGGAGGTTTGCGCATGATATTGAGAGTGTGAGAGGGGTTATTGAGGAGGTTGGGAAATATTAACTTTCTTCAATCTATCTGGCTGAGACTTTGTGTATAGAAAGTCTTTGGTGACGAGATTAAGGCTTTATTGTGGAAGGCCTCGAGTTGTGTGATTTGATATCGGTTGACATCAATTTCACCTAAATCAAAAGTCAACAGAGTGTAGGCTGACAAAAAAACTCGATAAGAAATTTGATCTCTTTAGCAATGGACTCAAGAAAACGACTTTTGGATGCTCTCGTCATATGATTTTTAGGTTTAACAGAACACTCACTATCGCCCTTCTCCCCTCTCTCATTAGCTTTTTAGTTCGCACTTTTTGCCTGATACTTCTGAAAACGAACAGAACAGCAGCTGCTTGCCCGTGAAAAAAACTAAATTAACGAAAACAGAATTGCGAATCGTCCTATTGTAATGAAGCACTTGAGGGATAAATACTTATTTAAGCCCAGAAGACTCCAACAAAGAAAGGGAAAGAGAGAGACTTTGGGCTCATCGCTCGATGCCAAATACATGATTAGATGGAGATGTTTACGTCAAATATTGATTATCGTAAAGCAATTCCTCGCAGTGAATTGCCTGATCAAGAAGATGCTTTTCTTGGGGTACTCCGGTACGGACAACCGCTGCGAAAAATATTAATCGGAACACTATTTTTCCGAGAGCCAATCATCACACTTTAGTACCTGGAAAGTGGAGTTAGATCATCGCCCAATTAGCTTTAGGAGGACAGCCGCAGCAAGTGACCAATCATGAAGCGATCCGCGTTCGCATCAAAGTGTTGCATTCTCAGGTTACATTTCTTTACCGCAGTGTAATCAACAAGTCATGTTGCCCTGGCATGCCTGGTTGAGCAATCTACTGGCGTGGTTGATGTAGCGATGCCATAATGCAGACTGACCTGATTATCAAGCTGATATCCAATAAGGTTCAGCTCAGCTTATTGGTGCATCCAACCAAGTGGGCGGGTTCGGCTCCCATTTTACGCAATGATGGTGAATCAATAAATTCTGGACGATCCTCTCCCTTTTACTATCTATTTCTTAGACACCTTAGAGTATTACTTTTCCTCAAGCCTCTCTTTCAACCTTCCTTCCCAAAAGTTACTCTTCCAGCAAGCGCTAATAATCGCAAAACATGGCGAACACTGTTGTTATTCTCGGGGCCTCGTATGTTGGTTTGTCCATAGCTCATAACCTCCTAAAACATACACGCCCCAGTGTCAAGGATTTGAAGGTTGTCTTGGTAGGACCAAATACCCACCATTACTGGAATCTTGCGTCAGTTCGAGCAGTTGTACCAGGCCAGTTGAGCGATAATAAAGTAACCTCCTTCAGCTCCTATTGCCCGAGAAAACACGCAACTAATATATGAAACCCCAGGTATTCGCAGAGATCGCACCCGGATTCAAACAATATCCTTCCTCCTCATACGAACTTGTGCAAGGAACTGCAACCGGTGTCGATCCATCCTCGAAAACTGTCAGCATACAAACTCCAAGCGGTCTCAAACAACAAACATATACACATCTCGTAATTGCCACTGGGAGTCGCACTGCATCTGAGAACAGTCCATGGAAGGCAAGCATTGAGGGAACTGAAAAGACAAAACAAATTCTTCACGAACATCAGG
Organism: Hymenoscyphus fructigenus; assembly: GCA_001414455.1. Taxonomy (NCBI): domain Eukaryota; kingdom Fungi; phylum Ascomycota; class Leotiomycetes; order Helotiales; family Helotiaceae; genus Hymenoscyphus; species Hymenoscyphus fructigenus. The sequence goes on along the minus strand of LKUV01000081.1, from coordinate 63,675 downwards.
AGAAGGTCAAGGCAGCAAAGAGCATTATAGTTGCAGGCGCGGGACCAACTGGTGTCGAGACGGCGGCTGAGCTGGCTTTCGAATATAAGGGCACAAAGGAAATCACTTTAATCACAGGAGGAGCAACTATCCTTCCTGGACTTCCAGCAAATGTTATCAAAGCCGCCGAAAACCAACTCAAATCTATGAAAATCAAGGTCATCGCCAACACCAAAGTCACAGGCTCAACTCCAAAAGGCAAAGAAACAGAATTGACTTTGTCTACCGGAGGACCTTTGACTACCGATTTATATCTCCCAACTGTTGGAGTTATCCCAAACACCGAATATCTCCCAGAAAACATCAAGGATGGCAATGGAGATGTGAATGTGGATGAATTCCTACAAGTCAAGGGGGTTGACGGAATTTGGGCTGCTGGAGATGTTGTCAGTATACAAAACAAGCAGATGGCTTTTGCCTCCGCACAAGCTACAGCACTAGCCAAGAACTTGGGACTAGTTCTTACCAGCAAAAAGCCAGTGGCATACAAAAGCGACGGAGGACGTCAGTATTCCAATTCTCTTCTCGAAAACAAATTACTAATTCGGAAACAGCAATACTCGCCGTCACTCTTGGTAGAAGCAAGGGAACCGGTCATATGGGTACTATGAAATTCCCAAGTATCATGGTTTGTATGTATTCCCCTTCCTTACATTCAATGTCGCATGTCTAACACACCTCTAGGGTTCATTAAGGGTCGATCTCTCTTTACTGAGAAACTCCCCAAGTACGTTAGCGGTGCTGAATTTTAAAACGCTATCCTTCCTGGATACACGAGAAATTGGAGGTGGATTTATGACGGTGGCCGGGGTAATGGAAATTGAACGAATGTTGCATGCTCAGACGTGTTTGCTATACCCAGGTTTAGTCTTTCAGAAATAATAAAACGGAATTTCCCTTTATCTTTCTTAGTAAGACTTGAATAACTCCATGGTCATACCCACTCTGATGAATTGCAGTGACAAGTCGAAAGCGAGACGCGCTAGCGGAACGTGGTTGAAGCATAGTATAGGGGGCTGATATACTTTATTCATCAACAATGGAATTGACTAATTCTGCGAAGACATTTCTACAAAACATAATAGAGATATAAACTCTGATTTACTAAGTTGTTCTCCACTTTCTCGAATAATTATATTAATAAGTAAACGTTACTTGGACAAGTACCTGGTACTCTATACTCTCAGAAGATTAAGTTCTTTATATAATTAATTCAATTAATCTAATTATTTTGAAATAACGTGGTTTATCAGGACCCTGCGCACTCCAAAACCCATGCAAAAAGCTGCTTAGTAAGCAGTCCTAACTTTTTAGTCTATAGATAAAAAAAGCTAAAATTAAAAAGCTGGTTTTATTACTATATAAAGAAATAAAATAGAAAGTTTTAGATGCTTACTAATTATAATCACTTAGTTATCAAAGAAATGGATTTTTTTTTTATGAATACAAGGGTAATTTTAGCTTTTTTTATCGATAGACTAAAAAGTTAGGGCTGCTTACTAAGCAGCTTTTTGTATGGGTTTTGGAGTGCGCAGGGTCCTGATAAACCACGTTATTTAAATAAAAAGATTATTATTTAGATAATTACCTAGTACTATCTCCTCTAGTTCCTTTTAGAAATATCGGAACTTTTTTTAAATGACTCCCTTCATCTAAAACTTCTCAAACAATATAATTTAATATTCTATGTTACCAAGGTCCCTAAGTTATGAATAACTGACTGCAGCTCACTGCATGTTTTATTTTCTCGGCTGTCCTCTGGTCATAATTTATAAGTTTTTGATCCATCCTCTTTGCCAGTGTTCCCTATTATCTTTGAATAGCGGATTTTTGTTTTGCCCAGGTTTCTATCTTGGCCTCACGACTTAATTCTGGAGGCGCTCGAACAACTATGTTCTCTATTCTGATAGCTCCTACGATCAAAAAGACTTGGAGGTCTACCTCGTCTATCTATATCCTAAGATGCTGGGCAATCTGGGGAAGTGGGGCTTGATCATCGCAAGGTATGTATTTGTATCCCAGCCGAGGTGCGGACTTCCACGTTCTTTGATCAATTCAACAACCAGGAAATAATGCCACAGCGAAAAAGATGCAAATAACAAACGAGGCTTCCACGCAAGGCTGGCCGCTCTGGATGCCTGGTCGAGCTGCAGATCGGGAAACGATTGGTTTTACGAGGGGGCTGAATTGCCCCGCACAACACCAATCTCATTCTCATTGCAATGACAAGCTATCTCGAGAGATGGAATCGATCAGCCACGACCCATCTAGAGGATAATCACCGTCGGGAATCAAACGTAGAGGCAAGCTTGACTTGATATAGTACGGGGTTACGACCGCCACGCCACAGACCAACAACAGAACTACCTCTCCATCGCCACTACAATAAGTCCACATGGACGACAACTTTGGTATTATATCTTTGGGGGTATGAAAACGTTCTATATAAACGGCACCTACTAATGCAAAGCATCACAGACAGACTCCGAGTCATGGCCAACCCGATTATCGCGAACCCATTTTTCGAGTGTTCAAGGCCTCAGCCTGGGACAATCACCCGACACGATAGCCACCCTTGAAGATGTCCTCCGCACTGTCCAGCAGCTGGGATTGAAACGGTATATATATGATTCGTTTGAATCTCAAGGCCGAGTTGGAGAAGGGGAATCTTTTTCCGTCGACCGTTGTCTGCACAGCGGAAAGGTGGTCGCAGTAAAGCACATCAAGCTAGGATCCCTCGAAGCGGACAGCCATACTCTCAATAGGCGGTTGCGCACCATTCTCAACGAAATCCGAATTATGCATCATGCCCCCCTTCGAGATCATCCGAATATACTGTCTGTACTGGGTTATGGATGGAGAACAGTTGGACAAGACTCGCTCCCGTATCTTGTTGTTGAATATGGACTATATGGAACTCTCCGGAAATATCTCAAGGAGTCTCCACGTTCTCTTGGTACCAAGATTATCTTGGCAGGAGATGTTGCAGCTGGCATCAGTGCTTTGCATCAATGTGATATCATTCATGGAGACTTGAAACTTGAAAACATAGTTGTTATGCGTTCCTGGGATCGTCCTCCTGGCGTCATTGCAAAAATATGTGACTTTGGACATTCTATCATTCTCGCCAATGACAAAAAGCACGTCAAATACTATGGTACATCAATGTAAGTATTCTCTGGTATTGCTCGCATACCTAAAACTGAGCAAATCTAGGTACAATGCACCGGAAGTCGAACACCAGGATAAATATCCATTGTCTCCGGAAAACCTGGTCAAGTGCGATCTATGGGCATTTGCCTTAGCAATGTGGGAGATTTTGGAAGATGGCAGCACCTTTTTCAAAAAGAGCTGGCGAGAAGATTCCTCCTACGCACAGCCCTGGCCCATTAGCTTTGTCTCAGTGGATGAGCAAGAGAGTCTTGGTAAAGAATCGCGGATTGATGAACGGGAACAAATTTTTGGAAAGTTTGACCTCAAGTATCTTTCCGCCCTTGGTAAAGAGTTTATCAACAGCCTGAATTTTGGAAGTGCGTTTGCCGACAAGGCTTGCCTCCGTTTATTTGTGAGCCAGGCTCTTCGAGTCGATCCCATTTCGAGGCCTTCCACCATTCGTGTTGGTCCTGTCATGACTAGATTCCAGTAAGCAAACGTCTTCAATCTATAGTTCTAACGTACTGATGTGTGGAAAATAGTCCGTCGGATATCAACGCCCTGCAAGCCAAACTGGCGATCCACACTGGCACTTCGGAGTGGTCGTTCGATGTAAGATCCTCCTGACTCAAATCACCGCAAAGAAAACTAATGCCTTCTAGCTACTTAAACCCGACCAAGACAAGGAAATATTATGGGATCATCAGATGCAAATTCTTCAAGATTTCGAAAAGATTGCAACTGCTACAAAACCAACCGCGGCATCATCTACTGCAGCATTTCAAGTAGCTATGTGTTATATGCTAGGTTTTGGTATTTGCAAGAGCTTTTCGAATGCTGCAAAGTTTTTCCGACTAGCCGAAGATCTGGACAATGCTGTCGCCAAATTGTTTGGCCCACAACTTCGAAGCGTCATTACTTCTCAGACTTCTTCTTCCTCGTATCCGAGTTATACTTCACAGGTCATCCGAGGATTAGAACTACAGCCCCCGACCCAGTCAATGACTTTGACCTTTCAGTCTATGGACAGCGGAAGTGACCCGGTCCCCAAATTGGACCAAGATTCTTCCTCAGAAGGAAAGAGTTTACCCACTGAACCACTCCCAAAAGAACCAGATCCGCAAATAACTTTCCGGACTTATGAAGAGCTAAAAGAGTGGCTTTACTCATCTCACATTGATCAGAGCTCCTACGGGGAACTTGAAACAGCTGTACTCGTTTTGCCTTCATTAAAAATGAGCCTTTTAGAATGTGCCATACTTCATCGCGACATAGAGATGGTAGACTACCTGGCTAAAAACTGTCCACATATTCTAAACTATTACCACCTACAAGAGCCTCTACTGGTTACGGCATGTCGAACTACGGATTTCCATCTCGTCGAAGCATTACTCCATTGTGGTCTTGATCCTTCAAAGCATGGAGATAATTCTGACACACTATTTCACTGGCTTTTTATGCTTGGCGACAATCAAAGCTCAATTTTACCAGCTCTTCAAACAGCAACTGGGAAAAATTGCGATGCCCTAGATATTCCGTACTCAGCTAGGAAAAACGTCAGCCCCCAATGGCCTTTGAGGTTGACGGGCACCCCACTTGGATTTGCTGTCACAGCTGGTAGCGTTGCTGGAGTGGAGACTCTACTCAAATTGGGTGCAAACCCAATTGCAAAGTTACACGGGCCATCAGCGCTTAACGAGAGAAACACCCACTGGACACCTGTTCACCTGGCCGTGAAATTCCACTCGATTGAAATTTTGAAGTTGCTTTTAGCAGCGGTGGAAGGTCATCAGTATGGTAGTCTTTGGACTTCAGCGGCAAAAAGTCGCTTTACCACTTTCAAGAAAGCTCCTGCTTTACGTGTTACATCTATTTTAAGAAATCTCATTAGCCTCCATTATTCAACGGATGTGTGGAAGAGCGATATTGGTTGTATGCTGAGTCTTTCAACGCCAGTCGAGAGAATAGCAATGCACGGAAACAGCCATAACTCGCAACTTGCAAAGCTCATTGAGTTGCTCCCTCTGTCTTGTATAGCAACGCCATCCAAGAATGGCTCTGTTGCACTTATGCAAGCTATCGACGTTCATGATGTTTCTGTTGTGGAGGCACTCCTAGCAGCACACCCTGAACTCGGAAGTACACCGTTTCGAGATCCACTACAAATAGGAAACTTTGTGTATCCTATACATTTTGCTTCTCAAATGGCCTCACACCGGGATTCAGAAGATGCCCTGGAAATTGTCGAACTACTGTCTGGCTTAGACTCAAAATGCACACACCTCAGGGACTCACAAGGGAGAACAGCACTTCATTTCGCTGTCACTGGTTCTTCAAACCGTGTGACTAAATGGTTGATTGAAAATGGTGCCGCTACTGGTGTCACAACAAACGAGAACAACCATACCCGTCAGACCCCACTCCATATCATCCGAATGGCTTCTACCATGAAAATTCTCATCGCAGCAGGTGAGGATATTAATCAACAAGATAGTCTGGGACACACTCTGGGTCACATTGCCACACTAACTGGTCAAGAACACCTGGTAAAAGCAGTCATCGATGGTGGAGGAAAGATGGACATCACAGACAACTTAGGACAAACAATGCTCCACTGTGCTGTTCTCAAACGTTCCACCTCCATATTGACGATGCTTTTGGATATAGGTTTCGATGTCAATGCAACGAACGTCGAAGGAATTACCCCTCTCCACTTGGCAGTCCAATCTTTACGGAGTGATATCTTCCGACTTTTGATTCAACATGGGGCTGATATTTCCGCAAAAACGAGGTCACTTTCTACTCCTCTCGACTTGTGTGTATTAGCGGGAGATGATGTGGTAAGTATTCTCTGAGTTATTATTCACTCTTTCAGGTTGTTTTAGGAGGATTGAGACACTATTTCCTCCTCAGACATCTCACTTCCTCCTCACACAACCCTGTTTCATCCTAGTTTCCTCAAGCATACTTCTAGAAATGGTAACACTAACTCCGAGATTGTCCGTAGTGTTTAAAGCCACTTCTTGACACGATCAAGTTTAAAGAACCATCCCTTATCAACGAAAGAGATATCGGCGGGAGAACCTCTTTACATACTGCGGCTACACTTGGACGTAGCTCTATGGTCCTGGATTTATTATCCTATGGAGCAGATCCCGGTGCAGTGGATAAAGATGGAAATACACCCTTACACCTACTTGTTATCGCACCAGCTGAGGTTATTACACGATCCCAAGGCGACAAGGTAGAATTCTGCGCACTTCTATGTGAACATTTGTCTACCGATAAGAAGGCTTCGGTGCTACTGATGAAGAATAAATCCGGATCAACGCCATGGGATCTAGCTTATGACAAGAATGACTTGATCCTTATCGAAGTTATCTTCCAATACGGAGGATTCGAAGCCTGTTCCCAATTCATGCATAAAGGAGAATATGTCGGCAGCACATTGCTCAACAAAGCAATCCAAGGAGAACTCTGGGACCTCGTAATTCTCCTCATCAAGCATGAAGATACCCTAGCTCGTCATCCGAAACTTATCTATGGAGCTGCGAGCTATTTACGGACCGCGGCAAGGTTATGCGATCGTGCTGTCTTAAAGAATCTCTGTCAGAGTTTCCTCACTGGATTTAAGGAGGTAATAAAAGATCCCAATGACCCTCATAGCATCATTCCACGGTACATCCCACCAAACCCAGATTCAAGGACTGTAGAAAACGAGCTATCTATCCTGGCGAGAGCACCTAATCTTCGGTATTCAGATGGAGCAGCGATTGCTACTTCGATTAAGGAGGGGAATGATGAGGAGACGAAGAGACTTGTTGCCAAATTGCCATCGGATGTTGCTGTTAATTTGGAGTATCTTCGCTGTTTTGGGAAGGTCAAATCACATAGTTCTGTGCCTCACCCGCCACCGCAAAAGATCTTTCACAAAATGGCTTTGAGTGAGGAGGTAGCTGGTGTTGGAGTGGTATGATTTTTTATTTGCTCATGGCTGGAGTGTAGGCAATCATTTTTCTCAATTCTTCTTGACTTTGGCTCCAGTATGTTTCCACTTGATACCCTCCTTCGAAAGCTTTACTAGTGCGAATATCATTATTATCCTAGTTAACCCCCTTGACGAAGAAGCATATAAGTGACCTACAACTCACTTACCCCTTGCGCTAAGCGATTCCGAACCCCATACCTTTTGGGGGTGAGTTTGGGGTAGTGAAAAGTGAATAAATTTTGTGTCAAGTTTTGGAGACTTGTTTGGGGGAAGTAAAATGATTTGGTTTCTGACGAAAGGATATCTTTTTTTGCGATAATATGCATCTCATAGTTGTCCCGAGAGCTAATAGCCCGGCGTAGGTCTAAAGTGGCAGTTGCTTCTGCGGCCTGTGTAAGAGCTTCGTCCATTTGACAAAATTATTCAAAAAGCTTTGAGTAATTACATTTAATCATAAAACTTACAAGAGCACCGAAGATAATGAAAAAAATAAATCTGCCGAACTATACTACCTTTCTTATACGTTCAATTGATTTAAATGTTCTAAAACTTCTAGAATATTTTCATTAAATGAAATGTCAAGTGTTCAGTGAACGATGGCTCGAATATATTTTAGCTTCAGAAAATTGCCTCCTGTATTATCATGGATTATGCTTAGCAACCTTGTGTCTTGGTGTTCTGTACGGAAACTCAACCGCTATAGATCCTAGCCAACTGGGATGTCCACAGCCATGGCAAGCTGGAGGGGGTTTTCTACGGCATACCGAAACAGGCAAACCACCAAAAGTCCGCGACCTACCCTTACAATTCATGTAAATACATGAGGATCCATAGTCGCGGGACAACTGGATAATTGGCTATTTTTTGCAGGAAATTTCATAGGCAACAGAGATAAGATCTTCCATGCGAGTTCGAGTATAAACTTGCTGTCTGTCTTGCCGAGAGGATCCGCTAGCACCTTACAGATTGAAGGTCAACAGGAGATCATCGAAGGTCCTGAACTTATCAAAGCTGAGATCAAGGCACGTACAGAGTTTTTTTGGCTCCAAATATTGTTCACTGCAAATAACACAAGGTTCATTGTGTAAACAGTCGTGAGTTCAATATTTTGAACGCAGGCCAGATGAGATGCGGAGGGAATGTAACATTATAGGTAGGAGGCAGACAACGAGTACAGCGGGGAAGGAGCGAGTCTCGAGTCAAGTCGGGGCGTGACGGTGGGTAAGAGAGTCGGACCTGATACCTATCTCGATGATCGAGATGGGGGTCGAGGGTCGAGGTCGCAGCGTTGCGGTCGAGAGAGAGAAGGAGCGGCCAACCGAGTCGCACCGCGGAGGTCGAGAGGTGTTGAGGTGAGGATTGAATGCTCCTGTCAAGTCGAGATGGAAAGAGAAGGAGGGATCCGTCGACGGTTGACTGGGATATTGAGGTCTCGTCGTGAGAGACGCTCCTTCCCTCTTCACACTCAGAGAGAATCAAAGCACACTCCGCTACTTCCCGAGGGAGGTCAGCTTTGAGTATAAGCCCCCCCTCGGATTGACCTCCCTTGAAAAAACTTTTTTTGGAACTGGTCGCGGCTGCCGCGAGGGAGATTCTCAAGGTCACGCGCTGGTCGGGGGATCTGGTCAGAAAATGAGGGGCAATTAAGGAGCAATGAAATAAATGTAGCTGTACAACTTCAGACTTATGTAGAATCATGTCCTTAACTCTTCTGTAGTTTTGTGGCACTGTCCGGTGATGGATGCGCACCTTGCTCTGACTGGGAAAACCAGGTACGAGCCTGCCGTAATGCTCATGAAAGTGAATAGTGCTGCAAGACGCAGAAGCAGGCAATGGACGACAAATTACGCAGGTTAAGCTGGAAAAGAAAGGGCAATACCTTAAATTGGTGGACTGAATTGAGTGGGAGAGATGTGTTGGAGATTTGACTTATCTTGCTGCTTCTTAGATTAATTCAGGAGGTTGGGAGAATTGATACCCGCACCCTCTTGTTGTCTAACTTTTATGGAGTAAGTGTTCTCTCTTCGGGTCATCTGCTACCCTGTAGCTAAGCTACCTGTAAGCTGCTAAAACATACTGGCCATATCCTCCTCACACATCCATTCACGTGAAAATACCCCTCTATTCCCACTTCTGGATTGAGGTGCGTTTAATTTATCGGAGCTCTGCCATTATCCAGCGTAAACAATATCCACCGAATGATATTATTGTAAGACATTTTGTTAATGGATTCAATTGTTTAGAAATATGTCAATTAGTTGAGAGGAACGACTTTTGATTAACTTACCAATTCATGTAAATGGTATGTTTAGAATGATATGTGTGTGTATGCTGAGCGATGACAGGGACTCTTACCAAATATGGCTTGAAATTTGACGAAGTATTATTCTATTTCATGGTATCACAATAAATCAAAGTCAAAAAACAAGTTAAAAGTCAAGAATATATTTCATCTCGCACTCGAAACACTTTTTCGATGTCCCTCTCAGGTCGACACGAAGGCCTCTCAACCAAAACCCCCTTAAAAATTAAGATAAACATATTTACCACCCCAGAATCGAACCCTTTCTCGTATCTCTCATTTCACATTGGTATTATTTCCACCACCCATCACCGCACTCTCTTCCCTCACCCAACTTTGCTCCCGGGTATTCAGCCTCCACTACATCCCCTCCCTAGATTTTTCCATTAAACCCGCCCCAATGCATATAAATTTCCCAATCATTAACGCCATCTCCTCCATCCCCATGCAATTATTCATTAAGGAGTGTGTAAATTAGAACATTAGTCTAATCATTATCGTGTCGTTATATACCAGACAAGGCCGTAATAAGGAGTGTAATGGGTATCGTATCAAAATCAAATGCAATAACCGGCCGCCGTGTGGTATATAAATTCTAAAGGATTGTGATGGGTATCATGTTTTCTCTCTCATCTGTCGTCTGTTTCAAAAAAATCGTATAAAATCGTCATGATACGCAAAATTATTTTCGTTGAGAATGGTAGCTTAAAAGGGTTATCGTGAATCGTAAAAAGTTGCTCAAATGTTTTTGGAAATCCATACCGAAAAAGATCCTATTCCGTTTAGAGAAGTAAGGAGAGAATGGAAAGAATGAGTATCGATACTAAGAGTATCATCGAAGGAGCGGTGTGTGATGAGGCACCGGTAATTTGGAGTGGCCCACCGGTTGAAGTTCCGGAGGGAGTCGAGGTTCCTGTGCTGCTTGGTGGAGAGACTGATCCTGTTCCTGAGGCTGCGCCACCTGAGCCAGAGCCAGAGCCAGAGCCAGAGCCAGAGCCAGAGCCGGATCCTGAGCTAGATGTAGGGACTGAGACTGCTGATGACGCGACGCCTGCGTTTCCTGAGACCTGTGTGGAACCAACGCTGCTACTTGCCGAGGACGAGACCGGGGCGGCACTGCTTGATTGTGGAACGGAAATGGCCACAGGAGCGGTGTTTGAAACAGCTGGTGCTTGACCAGTAACAGCAATAGTTGGAGTTGGTGCCGTCGAAGTTGCAACGACCTGGGTGGCTGGAATTGGGACAACAGTTGCAGTGCTTGTACTATCTTGAACAGCAGATTGAGGAGCTTGAGCTGAACAGAAGTTGATGAATGGAGCGAATTGAGGGACAACATATGTTTGTAAAGTGACTTTCGTCTCATCGCCATTAGCAACCACACACTCTTGACAAGATGCGTAATCATCGTTGAATGCAGATCCTGAAGCGCAAAGTGCTGGTGATTTTCCGACCTTTTGTGCTTCAACATAACAATTGTTACATTGGGCAAAGCAGACTGCTGGGACTACCGTGGAATCACGCTTCAATAATTTGATATCGCGAGCTTGAATGGTTCCAGTAGAAGCGGCTGCTGGTGGGTAATGGTCGAGGGCAGTTCTCGAGGCATAATCGCCAGTATTGTAAGTACTGAGAACCTTGTTTCCTTCAGGAGAGTAGACAAATTCCGTGACAACCTTGGTGACAAAAATCTGGTAGTCGAGACCAAATGCATTAGGATTGAGGTTGAAATATCCGTCCGTAGGAGGATAGTATGCAGTGCAATTGGTTGGCCATTCCACATCTTCGAAATCCGGGCTTGGGATACAGTATTGAGCATCACACTCATAGTCATAGTCTGGAGGCTCAGCCCATAATGTACATCCGTCTGGCTTTGGTGGCGAGCAGACATATCCTGGAGAACATCCCCAAAGAGCATCCTTCCCGACATGTTGAGGTTTGTTTGTAGCAACCTTGGTGGGCTTAGGGCAGACTACTTCAATTGTCTTCGTTTCTGTTGCAGTTACGGTCCCAGTCTGGCCAAGAACGGTTCTTGTAATTGCTGGCAGGGTAATTATTGAAGTAATGACGCTAGTAACCCCTGGCTGGACTGAAATTATAGTTGAGCCAGCTTGGGTTATAGTTGCTGTACTGCCCGGAAGGCTGGTGGTGAAGGTATTCGTGATTGTTGAAGCTGGAATCGTGATCGTTGAGCCAGGCTGGGTGATCGTGCTTCCGGGACCAATAATAGTAGTACCAGGACCGATAATTGTAGTTCCAGGGCCAATGATGGTCGTTCCTGGGCCTGTAATTGTCTGGCCAGGAGCGGTAATCGTTGTCAAAGGTCCAATAAGCGTTGTGCCTGGCAAAGTAATCGTTGTTGGGATTCCCGGAGCAGTAGAAATTATCGTTGTTCCAGCTTGCGTTAGTGTCGTGACGATGCCTGGCAGAGTCGAGATGATGGTTGAAGCCGGTTGAACAGAGACGGACGTGAAAGTAACTGTAGAAACCACGGTCGAGGCTGGCTGGGTAATTGTAGTCAAGGAGCCCGAGATTGACGTGGTAACGGTAGAAGCTGGTTGAGTGAAAGTTGTGAGACTTGTGAATGTTGACACCGAGACCGAGGTTGAGGTAACACTGTGAAGAATCAGTATGCTTTTCTTGTTCAAAAAGTTCAAAGTCCATAAGCTAAGTGTAGAGCTGAAGAATTTTATTCTCTCTTAGCAGCTTTGAAGATAGGGGGTGGGAAGGAGCTTAGAAGAGACCCCAAAGAAGAAGGGAAAAGAATGCATACGTTGATATCACGGTCGTGGGCGTAGTTAGAGTAGTCAAAGATCCCGAAATTGAAGTGGTCACCGTTACTGGAAGAGTGAAAGTTGTGAGACTTGTTGATACCGAGGTTGCCGTTGAAGTAACACTGCGAAAGAATCAGTTTGCTTTTCTTGTTCAAAGATCCAAAAGGAATGAGCTGTTAAGCTAAGTAGAGCCGAAGAATGGAAGTTTTTCTTGGCGGGTTTGGAAGAAAGGGGCTGGAAGAAAGCGCCTAGAAGGCTTAGGACAAGGGGAAGAAAGGAAAAGGAATAGATACGTTGATATCACGGTCGTGGGCGTAGTTATCGTTGTCAAAGACCCAGAGATCGACGTGGTCACCGTTACTGGAAGAGTGAAAGTGGTGAGACTTGTGGCCGTTGAAACGACACTGCAAAAAATTAGTATGTTTTCTTGTCCAAGTTTGCAAAATGAATCGTCCAAGTAGATCCGAGAAATGCAAGTTTTTCTCGGCGGCCTTAGAAATATAGGCTCGCAATGGATATTAAAAGTAGCAGTAAAATGCTTCAGGTTCGTATCCGCATATCTAGTCCTCGCTTTCCTCAATTCCTTGGGTAAATCAAGTAAATTATCCTCAACTTAGGATAATTGAGAAGTAACCTAGATAGTTTCGATTCTCCCAAAGAGTTGGAATAAAGGGTTATTTATTTACTGCCGCTTTTGATGTCCATTGCAAGAGTGGATGGGAAAAGGAGCCCAGAAGACCTGGGATAAGATTGATGAAGGAAAAAGATTGCATACGTGGTTGGTCTTGTAATATACGAGGTTTCTGTTGTCAAATACGAGGAAACCGTCGTGTAGGTGCTCACAGAGTACTCGGTGGTTCTTAACGTCTCCGTATCGTGAATAGTTCTAGTAAACGGAATAGACTTAGTTGTCACAAAAGTCGTGGTCGCCCAGGAAACAATAGTCGTTGGGATTCTCGTCGTGGAAGTCGCGGTTCGCGTGAATGTTGACAGGCTGGTTGTGGTACGAGTGGAATATGAAGTAATTGTCGTCGAGTCATGCACGGTAGTCAAAACAGGGATACGAGTAGTATAGACGAATGTCGAGACTCGAGTAGTTGTCGTTGGTACGGTCGTTGTTGCTGTTCGCGTAAGCGTCGAAAGACTCGTAGAAACAATCGTAGAATATTTTGTAATCGTCGTCGAGTGATCAACAGTAGTCAAGACCGGATAACGAGTTGTGTAGGTGTACGTTGAAATCGAGGTATACGTGGTAGGAATTGTAGTCCGAACAGTAGTCTAGAGATAATGTAAGAAGAAAAGTTTGCGATTTCAAAGCAGTTGATAACGTCTCAAGTCTAATCGACGAGGGATGTTTAGCTTTATATGAAAGCGTATTAAATCTAATAAAGATATCAAGTAATCCAAGAAGCTACTTCTTGATTTACTTAATTCTTTTCGCACGATTAAATAACCTCGGGCCTTTGGCAAAAGGAGTCTATTTGGGGTTAAGCGAGAATTTTACGCCCCCATCTAATTGAACTAGAATAAAAGATGAAACACAAACTTACTGGCTTGGTAGTCGTGATCGTACTCGTTGCCGTGGTGGTGTTATACTTGGTCAAAGTGGTTGAGTGATCAATTGTCGTATAAACCGGATAACTTGAAATGAACGTTGTGATATACGTCGAGGTAAAGTAGCGGTCCGTGGTGGAGATCTTGGTGACTGTAGTCGGAATTGTCGTCGGAACAGTAGTTCGAACGGTAGTCTAGAAATAATGTAAGTAATTGTTGTGTTTTTCAAAGCAACTCATAACATTTCAAGTCTATGCTTGAGCCCAAGTAGCTCAATGGGTGCTTCGGGTTTAAGCGAGAACCTTCGCTCCCAACCATTAATGCGAAAGGAATTCAGAGGAGAGAATAAAATAAGAACTTACAGGCTTAGTAGTCGTAGCCGTTGTTACATATGTTGAAACCTAGAGTTTTTAGCCGTAAGATCGAACTTGACTTGAGAAGTTCATTCTTACTGTGGTCACAAGCGAAGTTGTCCAGATAGTATGATCAGAAGTCACGGTGTATGGGTAAGACTGCGACAAATTAGCATGTGGTTTTATTCAGGGGGAAGAACCCTTCTTACCGTTGTGTACGTAATATTCCTGGTCGTCGTGTACTGAAGTTATGTCATGTCAGCTTAGGCTCGTATTCTTTCCCTGGCATCCGGAAAGGCTGGATATGTTTTTGCCAATTCCAACTTACCGAGCTTGTCTTGTAATCGGTTGTCGTCTTCAGGTCCGTGGTTGTCAACGTGTTGTCCTTGATAGAAACGCTGATAACTGTCGTGGGTACGGTTGTTGGCACGGTGGTTGGGACCTATTGAATGTTAGACTTCAATGATTGCGCTATTGAATTTAGAAAACCTTACAGTTTCAATACAAGTTGTAGTTGTCGTAATCGTGCTCCATTGAACGGTTGTGACTGGGTAGCTGCGAAATATGAGTAATTTGCCTGAAAAAGAATAGCTCCAAACATACCCGAACGAGTTTGTGATGGTCACTGTGTATGGAATTGACTATTAAATGATTAGTAAGAAGGCGTAAAAGGGAGGGAAGATAAATTTACCGTAGTAATCAGACTTGTAGTAGTGGTCAAGACCTCTTTGGTTGTTCTGCAGCGAAATATTAGCCAATTGCCTTTCCAAACTGTGCCAATTCGCCTAGGAATGGACTTCAAACATACGTCTTTTCATCCGTCGTCGTAGCCGTGGCAGTGTCCGTCTTGGTAGTGCTGAAATATGTTAGCTGGCTCCACAAGAATTGAAGAATTTAGACTTACCCAGTTCCTGCTTGCGTCGATACCACAATCTGAGTAGAAATTACGGTTATTGTTGACGCAGATGCCGGGACTGTTACTGTAGAACAAGGCGGCGATCCATATCCTGATCCGCACTGCTTAATGACCGTTGAGCAGGCTGGTGCCCCATACTCTCCGCATTGTTTGACAACCGTAGAACAAGGAGGCGATCCATATCCTTCACCACATTGTTTAACGATTGTCGAACAGGGTGGCGCTCCTTTCTCTCCGCATTGCTTAATAACTGTGACTGCTGAAGCTGAAACCGTAACCGTTGATGCCGAGGGCGTTATTGTTACTGGATTACAGGGTGTTGGGTATCCTCCACCAACTGTCACGGTTGTTGTTGAGGCACCGCAAGATGTCGAAGTCGAACTCGAACTTGTTGTATTGTGATAAGTACCATGGGCAACTCCTAAAAGACTGCCCACCACCAGAGTCTTCCAACTTGAGATCATTGCAGCGTGTTATATGGATCTGCCAAACGATAGTATTCAGAACAGCAAGCCTGCTGTATTCCGTGAGCGAGCGTGGTAAAGTGTGACTTGGACAGGAACGAGAACCAACTGCAGGTTTTTGCAGATGGTGTGCCTTTTCTACCGCTGGTGGGTCTGTTGTCCCAAGGCTGAAGGTATGGAAGGTCCACACGAGCTCTGGGGGTGGCCAATAAACAACGATTTTATCCAGGGAGGAGGCTTCTTTCCCCATCGCATAGCAACCAAGCCGAGAGGGCACCGATGCTGCCACGAGATGGTACTAAGTGCAGGGACATATGTGTGAGGGTCACGACAGGGAATTTCATGGGCTGTCAATTGCAAGATTGTACGAAAGAAGAAAACAGCTATGGGACCCCCGTCGAATGGAGGGTTGCTGGGTCTCCGGGGAGAAGAACGGGCAGCAAAAGACCCGAAAGACATGCCCAAAAGAGTAGACGTTGTCATCGAGAGCCGGAGACCAATCGACGCAGCACCAATGACAAAGAGGTAATCCACGGCACACCTGCAGGGTCAAAGAAACCAAGATGCATTGTAGAACACGATCAACCAGGATCGACTGAAGCCCCGCATGGTGTGATCTGGACATTGGGTGAGAGGCGCCACAGCGCCAGGCAGGCAGACTGAGTAACCTCCCCCTCGGAAACCAGTATATACGAGGAGTTTGCCCGCCGCTGGAAGAAGTGGCATTGGGTGGTGAGCCCCATCAGCATTTTACACATGCCAAGTCCCTCTAGACACGCCCACCGAGCTGTGGGCTGTCGGGAACAGCAGGGCTGAAAAGAGGGACCAGAGGAACCAACCAAGGAGGACGGATGACCGTATGTTAGAAAGCCACGATACACACTCCTCCACAGAGAGATTCCATTACGCGGACATTTGAATTGACTCTTTCTAGAAACAATATTTGAACTTCTCGTTACACTATGCTTAAGAACATGCTGTACTGCATTTTCTGCAAAAGCAAGTGAGCAGCAGACGCAAAGGGCGGGTGAGATGTGCAGAGAGAATGTAGCGAGGGGTAGGTAAGCATCTGCTGTGCCCCGCAGCCTCGTCCTCGTCGGTCTCTTTTCTCCTCGTTTAGGACAACTTCCCCGCCTATCAGATAAGAAGAGGGATTGGGCCAGTGGGGAAGACCAGGGGTTGGATTAGGCTTCTTCTGGAGGTTTGCGAGCATCGCTCTCTCCTCCATCGGCAAAGAAAGCTCAACGCAAGGAACGAGATTTTATAAATGAAATTATACAAGATTAATCTGAACGGAAGTCCCCCAAAGAGTGTATGTAGGCAAGTTACATTTCTCTTTACCGGGCTCCACAACCGCGTGCGAATCGTCTCTTTCCCTGGCTATGCTTTGGAAGATGTTCCTGGATCACGGGAAGACGACTGATGCGACCTGATGCAGGACCCAGCAGGGGAAAGAGTGGCAAAGACCTCGATGGGGGTCTAGAATCGCTGCAAGCAAGACAATGGCTCATTGGGTGACGAGTGGACGAGAGTGGGTGAGGGTTTTCTTTGAGAAAAGACGCCAAAAATAGGATGTGGTGGTGATGTTGTGGAAGAAGTCAAAGAGAAGCGAGGTGGTTGGGAGGAAGCGGTGTTGTCATCCGATGATTCGCTATAAGGGAAGGAGGAAGCTAGCTCCTTTTGGCTAGCAGGGTCTCAACTAGCGGCCTGTTCCGGAGAGTCGGCGTGCGTTCCCCAAGCTTTTGCGCGACCGAGCGGAACAAAGTTTCTGCTTCAAGAACCGATCCCTGGTCTCGATCACAACGTCTGCCAATCCTTCCAAATTTCTTCACCCAATATTCTATCTCAAGCTACGCCGCATTGCGAGTCGTGAGCTCTCGGTCGTCGTACACGCTGACAGACGGGAGTTGGTGATGTTGACTACAAAAAGAGTGGAAGTTGCGGAGATACCAGTCCAGTGCACAAGAAGTTGGCTGATGGATAGCTTCCTTTACGATAACCAAGCTACTGCTGCTTTGACAGGTGACATTGACAGCGGCAGTGTCACAGTCACTCTCGCCCGAAGCTGCTCGAGTCTTGAGCCTTGAGCAGCGAGGCTCTGGTGGCTGGTTCTTGGTCGACATGTGCACTCAGCTCGGCTTCAGTTATTCGGAACTTTCCATACATTGGCTTTTCTTCTAAAACCTCTACTATCACATTGCTCAATATCTCAATATCTCAGCATCTCAGCATCTCAGCATCTCAGCATCTCAGCTTTCACAGCTCCTCGCCGATCAACTTATTCGGCACCCCCACGAGCTCCCAACTCCAACTTCATTTTTCATTTCCAGCCGCCCCAACCTCCAACGCCAAAAATGTGCGGAAAAAATAGCTATCAGTCATCAATCATTCATTTTCGCGAAAGCTCGCAAATTCTTCAACGCCGCCGGAAAATCCGTCCGATTGATAGCAAGTGCTGACATGATCTCCAAATGCAGGCTCTTGCCCGAGAGAGCCGCAAACGGGGCATTTGACCACGAAATAGCCATTCCCGTCACCGACAATATATAGATTTTAGCTTCTTGGAGCCTCGAAGATTTTCCGTACCCGCTGCCACATTGGGGGGATAAACGGTGATCCCACCCTACGCACATGTAAGCAATATCAGCAGACGACTGTTCCGGTGGAGTTTATCCACAATGAACGCTTCCAGCCCATTGCGCTTGATCTTGCACTTTTACAGCAGAGCACTCAAAAGCCCAAAAGGCCATCTGTTGAGATACCACACCAATCTGAGTCAATCACCAGGCCCGATCTTGGATTTTCGTTGCCAACCACTCGGTTATGATGGTGGTGTTGGCGTCGTGTTGGTTTTCTGATTAGCCAACACGCCTCCATGCTAGAAGTCTGACGGTTGGTCAACGCGGCATTTCTTCGTATTCCAAAAGCCATTCCGAATGATTTTATTTCAACCCATTCCCTCATTGTTGATGTTTTTCCTGACCGATACGTACTCGCTATTCGTAAATTTTATCATACTTGTCTATACAGTGCGAGAGACCAGAAATATCCTAGTTGGACCCACGTCGTCCATATTCCCCTCTTACGCAAGGCTGAGAATGGCGAGGATAATGCTGGCTGCCCCTCTGCCAAGATCTGCTGCAGCTCTGAGCCAGGGGGGAACATCTAAGATGACCTCGGCAAGCATAATCGCTTCCCAATTCAGAGTCAATAGCTTTGGATCCTAGTTCGTACAGCATGTACCATGCAAGCATTGGTCCGATAATCCGATCTTCACTCACACCCATCTCACACCGTGCCACACACCAAACCTTTCCTCCAGACGAAAGCCACCCCCTCATTGGCTTTTCCCTTTCTTCTGCCCCGCAGATCAACCGATTTCCAGAAGGAAGGTCGTAATCCAGTTTTCTTCTACTTTGTACACAGTCAGAACAATGCCGGCTAGTCTTTCAGTTCTGACCACCCTTCTACCACATTTTTCGGCCCTACCGAGGCCCTTTTGAAGGAGCAACAAAGGTAGCCAAAAGCCAAGAATGCGGACCGTTGATCTAGGTGTGGTAAAGTGGCGGCTTTCAACCTAAATCTGACTGGATAACTTGCGACATTGTCTGGGTGGCTTTCTACTGTAGTGCATTTCCCAATCCTTTGCAGTGCGCCGAGCCTCGAAATTACCCATCGTTCTTCGACGACCCTCGACAGAACTATCGGCCACTTTCTACATCACATATCATGATTTGGCCTAAGTCTTTGTTAGTCGCCGTCGGGCTCTTTGTGCGACTAGCTGCTGCACAGGATGGAGGATGGCAGGCAAGCCAGGTCAATAGCACCATATGCTACTGGGACTCACCGAGAGGTATATCCAATGACTTTTGTTGCAATCCTTTCGCAAAGCTTTCAGTATTGACTTCGTACTAGCCGCTGTAATTCGCGACACACTTTACATCGATGGGGGTAATATATGGTGGATGGCCGGTATGGCCGATGGGACAGTTAATGGTCCAAATAGCGATGGTAAGTGTGCATATTTTCCATACTTGGAATAAATTCTCACGCATCTAGACAATCCACTGGGAGTGGTCTACCAATTGAACTTCAGCAAACCATTCAATACTACCGGGGGATTCAACTTCACAACTGCCTTTATAACAAATCTCACCAAGGCGGCAGGAGGTGGGAATGCGAATAACATCGGTCCACAATATTATGATGGAGCTATGTTTGCCAACGATTACGACTGGATTACATATGGTGGTCTTTACAAAAATACATCTGCCTACTCCGCACAACCAGAAAATCAAATCGCAACATATCAAAGATACCCAAATGGCCCAAAGACGTTCGCTTCGGGGTTTATCCTGGAGCAGTTACCAACTGGTATGACTAGATATGTTACAAATGGCGCATCCGTTAGCATCCCATCTGAAGAACTCGGGTTCTACTTTGGTGGGTTGAGATCGGCAAGTTCTGGCCCTATCTTTAAAGACCCGTCCGCCTCAAATATCGCGGTCCGCGCAAATGTCCAATCTACCACTTTGATATCAGTAGATCTTTCAAATCAAGGGAGGGAAACATGGAGTAATGATTCTTTGCCAACAACTGTACCCGGACGTGCAAATGCGGAGCTTGTGTGGGTACCTGTTGGAAAGAGGGGTGTTTTGGTTGCAATTGGCGGGGTCATTTATCCTTCCTTTGCAACTGCAGCCCAAAAGAACAACGCTTCAATCGAAGCTCAGAGTGTAAGCGGTTTCCAAGCATTATGGACTTAGCTAATATTGTCACAGCGAGCTGTCAGTCCCACGTTTATGTCCACTGTATCAGTCTATGATATCAACAGCAAGACCTGGTACCAACAGAACACAACTGGAACTGGTCCTGGGCAATTGACACAGGGCTGTACGGTACTCGCATCTGCCCAGGATGGATCCAGTCATAATGTCTATTGGTATGGTGGTTATGATGGTCTAACACCAACGGGTGATTTCTCTGATGATGTATGGGTTCTGTCTATTCCCACTTTTGCATGGGTAAAGGTAAAATCCGGTAGTGCTTCTCATGGACGTGCTGGCCATCGTTGCACGAAGCCATATCCCGATCAAATGATTGTTGTCGGAGGATACACTTCACTGACTGGGGTCTCGGCGACATGTGTTGATGGGTTCATTCAAATCTTCAATCTTACTACTGCGGAATGGATCACTTCTTACCATCCGGATAAGTGGTTTGAATACGGTGTCCCTGCAAGTGTGGTGGCAACCATTGGAGGATCTGCTACCGGAAGCGCATCTCAAACAGCACCTAGCCCAAGTGGATTTTCGAATACATCAATGACCGCTCTTTTCGGCACGAAATATAACACTTCCAAGATAGCAACTTGGTACCCATACCATGTTGCTCCAACAACTGACGGGGCTCGTCCTACAATTCTTCCATCAATTGTTCCGAAACCAGAATCAAACAATGGCACCCCGAAATATCTAGCTCCAGTTTTGGGTGTTGTACTTGGTTTAATCTTCCTCAGTTTGTTGGCTCTGGCAATTTTCTTATGGAGAAGAAAGAAGTATTTCAAGCAAAATGGAACAGCTACCCAAAGCGAAGCCGGAACATTGGATAACAGAAGATGGGTAGCCAATTGGCTGAGGAATTCGACACCAGCTCCTGCAGATGCGAAGGCTCCAACTGTTACAACCGATGATACGCATGTTTCTCCGGATTATGAGCAAGAACAAGCCTATGTTCCAGAGGTTGAAGGTGTGCAACTTGTTGAGATGGCTGGTATGTGATACTCCAATCCTGCTTTGATGACTAGAATTATTCTGACGAGATGTAGACACATCCCGACCAACTGAACTCCACGGAACTGGTTTTGTCGCAATCCCAAATTCTAGATCTAACGGTGCACATCGTTCGAATTCCCATATTTCACATACCTCCTCCGTCTCTCGCGAATCAAATAATTCCAACATCCGACCATCTATTTCTCCCGTCCCCTCTCCCAGAGCCGATTCTCCACCGATGGGTGCGCCGATTGGTGAGCTCCCAGGTAGACAACGGGGATTTAGTGGAATTTCCAATGTCTCTGAGGGTGAAAGGGGACATCTGAGGGGAATAAGTGAGACGAGTGTTAGCACTGATGGTGGGGTTTATGCTACACCCATGGGGATCCCGGAATTGGAAGAGAGAGGTGTTAGCCCCAATCCTATTGTTGAGGAGCCGACGTCTATTGGTGAGCAGAGGGGAGGCGAGGGAGAGGCAAGACCGAATGTCGTGAGTCCTTTGACGCCTCCTACTGCTATAATGGATTCGGGAGATTATATGGGGGCTGGTGCGACGGGGAGTTCGAGTAATAGGCTGGAAGTCAAAGGGAGTCCGAAGCCGGATGGGAAGAGGAAGAGTATGTTTGAGGAGAAGTTGGACGATGATAAATAAGTGAGAAGGGCTTAATTCTTGGATCTGCGGAATACATTATTGAGGCGGCGTAATGTGTATATGATGTTATGATAGTTTTTAATCATCTGTGGAAAATTTCGGCGGGTTTTCTTGGGTTGGTGGAATTGGGTCTCGGATGCATGGCGTCGATGGGCGTCAAGATGGAATGGGCATGGAGAGGGGATTTTTCTTGGTACATAAATAGTATTGTTTAATTGAGGGAGGTTATTGTTCCACTCATGCATTTTCGTCCTGGAGTTCAAAGTCTTTTTCGTACCTAGAACCATGGCGGGTACAGGACAATACCCACTTCCCGAAATTGGGGACGCGCTAGATCGCGCGAACACCCGACGGAAATTGACGCGACTAGACTGGTTGTGTTTCATGCTTCGCAGACTATTTTGACCTCACCTCTCCTTTTGCTATCAATGTTCCCATCATTTTCCTTCTCCGCGGAGTTGATGCGAGGAGGGAAATGCGGTGAGGGCTTCGCTGTAGTTGGGTCCGCTGGGTGCAAACATTTTTATCATTGCTTCGCTATTTCTCTTTCCAGGCTCCCAGGGGGAGAATATGTCCCCGTGGAGTATGATGATACTTGAGACGGACTTATGAGGGTGTCAAACCACTCAATATTCTCTTTAATTTAAACACTCTCAGGTCATCTCTACTCTCTCGTGTGGGAATAATAGATTGCTTGAGGTCATGGTGAGATTTTGAAGAATTTTTGCCTTGTTTTCCTTGTTTGTATATTCAAACCTCGAGTCACCAGGGGTTGAAAGGTGTTGAGGTCATGCTTTAGTTTTCAAACATGTCGCGTTTGTGATATGGATGGAAGTCTATATAAAGAGGGCAACTTGGAAAGATTTTATTCTAGATCGTCAACGGTACACTCTATTGGATTCCTTACTTTGTCTGGAATCTTTTACCTCTTTTACTAGTTCCGTCTATCTTCATCTATTAATCAATGTCATCATCTGAGGGAGGTAATGGAAAAGGAGGGGATTCGGGAAACGGTCCTCAAAGCAAGGGCTTTCCTCCAGCAATCCCAAAAAGCTTTCCAAATTGGGACCGTGACCCAAAAGGAACGCCACCTCGTTCCCAGGGCAGTTCAACAATCCCAGCGGCTCCACCCGCTCAAGCTTCCTCTTCCTCTACCCACGCTGCCCAATCTAACCGGGTTGTTTCTTCGGCACCTGCTACTGCACCCCTCAACACAGAGGCACCAGAAGATGCTTAGGCTCGGGTTGAAAGAAACTTGCCGAAACGAGAAGCGTGTAATATCCCTCCTCCTAGCTATCATTTAGATCCAACGGCAGTTCTGAGCAACTTTTTCCAATTCACGATTCAAAATGTTCCCAACAAACCTCTTTATCGCTACGCCATTCATGTTGGCGACTTTCTGAAGCTTCCCAAGGCTAAAGAGTCTAAATCAAGTTCTCAAGGTTGGAAGGAGAAGAGAAAGCTGTCTCGAGAGGCTAAAAGATACTTAATTTCTCAACTTTTGGATGCTAATCAACCCAATGGTACTACTCACTGGGTGTGTGATTACGACTCCACTATCATTTCTGTTGGGCACCTTTACCATGGATACGTACAGTCGTCTGGTAGAGGTATCTCGGATTTTGCGGCTGATCCGGAGATCTGGAACCCGACAAATGGCAGGCAAAACCTGTGGCATCAGGACTTAGACAACATCATGCTCTACATTTGAGAAGACTTGCTCCTCTTTCTTGAAGGTATGGGTCTAAGAGGAGCTAGTCTCTCTTTTAGCGTCTACTACACCCGGTGTTCTTTCGTTCTTTTTTCAGCTTGGATTCTTCTTTTTATTTTCTCGCGCTCTTTCAACTTTTTTCTTCTTAACCTCTTCGCTTTTTCCTTGGTGGTTTTCCCAGTGCTAGCACTTGTGCGTTGATTTCATAGATTCTTGGGGTTTGGACAAAGAATTTTCTTGGTGTGCTTCGCGGAATGATATTGGGTTTTAGTTTAGTTTAGTGAGATAGAGAATGGGTCAGAGGTGCTTCCTCTTCGCGTGCCGAATTCTTTGCAATCGATTGCTCTAGTTTAATCAATAAGAATTGAAGGTCGGATGCTTAAATCAGAAACGTGCCGATATTCGAAAAGGCCACACGTACTTAGATGTTTCTTTTGTAGAAAAAACCAAGTAGGCAGTATCTTCTATGACTTATGTTTACAAAGTTCGCTAAGATCACGTGTATGCACTCCATCCTAGATTACGTTTCAACAGGATAATTTATAAAATGTTACTACCTGTTGAAGTCTTGGTTACCGTTTGATGAGAGGAAAAATGCGAGTTACCAGCAAAAATGAGTTATTTTAACACTAAACCTGGAGAAAATAGTTTTGAGGGAAGGTATGGTAGGATAAAAATGACGGGAGTTGGAAGAAAAAATGTTTTATAGAATAGTAAGGTAAAAAAGAAATGACGAAGGAAATGTCTATCAAGAGGAAGTTAATTTGCCGCTGAACAATGAGAGACTTCAAAACTCCTGTATTTATGTTTCGTGTCAACAGCGTTGAACCTGGAGTGTTGGATTCGTGAGCTATTAGTTCGTGTGGAAGAGACGTGGAAGTTGAACAGGGATTTAACTTCCAGACTTCTATTAGGACTTTCAATATCAGCTATTACTTACTCAATGTCTCTCAATCCGGTGTGTTTGTTAGGCTTGATTTTATTTTTCAAAATAAAAAGGTCATAGTTTCTCACATGATCACTCTATAATCGTGTTCCAGAATTTAGTGTTTGGGAAACAAGACTGTTTAGCTGTTGGCAGACGTCAGAAGTGACTTTCCTTTGTTTGCTTTACATTCAGAACTTTCCTTGTGATACGTATCATGAAACTATGCGTAAGAAATAGCAAAAGGCCTTCCCAGGAGCTTTCCTTGATATCTCTAGAGCAAGGGATCCGAGCTTCGAACTTTGGGTAGAAATAATAATACAGTCATACTTTCACATCATAAGAAACGGCATTCATGACCTGTATTCGTACTGCTCAAACCGCTTGCTTTAATTCAACTAATAGAGTTTGTAAATCACCTCACGCAAAGATAGGCCACCAGTGACCGTCAGGAGCAATTGCCATCAAAAGTATGCTTACTTTAGATGATCTTGAAAAAAGCCTTGGTAGATGTTTGTCATTTACTTTTAATCAATTAAGCATCGAGCTCCTTCGTCACCCGTAACTTGCAGGTGTCGTGTTCCTGATTTCAACCGCAGGAATTGGAAACGCAAGCAGAGATATTGGTGCTTATAAAAGGCCCATATTCTCTTCAGTATTTGATCTATCATCGACCATTGGTTTAACAACTTTCAATTGACTTTCAATCGACTTTCAATCTCCCAACTTGGTTTACGTCTCTCTCGACTGACTTTGCATTCTCCAATTGCAAAATGTCATCCTCCAACCATGGTGGGAAGGGGTCAGGCATTTCTTCTGCGCAGGCTACACCCAGTTCTCTGAATGAAAGCAAGTTCCCTCCTCTCCCAAATCCTCGGCTTCTTCAACGACAAGCGGGTTCAACGGAAGAAAGCATTCTTGCAAATTTCTTCAAATTCAATGCCAGCAGTACACATGGCATCTATCAATACAGAATCGAACTCAACTTAGAGAAGACGCCTGACAACAAAGAACGAAAGCTATCAAGAGAAACTCGAAGATTCCTAGTCTAAACGCTGATTACTACCAACTTGGGCACTGCAACAAGCCCTAACAACGGCTGGAATAAAAACTGGGCATCTGACTATAAAACGCTCATCATTTCAGCCGGACCTCTTAAAACGGAATTTGATAAAAAAGACACTAAGATAAAGACGCTATTGAAACGAAGAGGCTAAAACGCTTCAACTGTAACTGTAGACTCTCTTCTCGTGTGTGAGGGTACATTTGATGTTGCGAGGCTAAAGAGCCATGTAGCCGGGGAAGATAATGATTGGGTGCCCGATGCTGTGCTGAATGCTCTGAATATCATCACCTGGAAAGGGTTAAATGATGGTTTGAACTTTAGGGGAGGCCTTGTTGGCAAGAGATTTTACCCAGAAAACGAAAAGTTTCCCACTGAAGAAACAAATAGGTATCAGCGAGCTTTCGTGATACGAAGAGGCTATTCTACTTCTATGCCCGCAGGACACGGATCTCTCTTACTCAATGTCAACACAACCACCTCTGCCTTTTTCTCGCCCATCAATCTGAAGCAATGGATTCGAAACAAATGAGGGAATCACCCACCAACTCCCCTTGGATTCAGTCAACAGCTCGGGGGCGTCAGGGTTCAAGTTACTGGTGATCAAAGTGGCCGGAAGTAGCGCATTTTTGGTCTTGGATCAAGACCAATCAAAGACGAGGAGTTTAAAAATGATGCCAAGGAACCCGTGAATGTGTTGAAATACTTGCAGAATAGTAAGCTCAAGTGCATGAAAGAGTTATTGAACTGTTATTTACTGACTATATCATTACAGAATATGGAGGTCCGTTCGATGCCAATTCGCCCGCCATCAACGTCAGCAATGCTACGCATTTGATTTGGTTTGCTGCTGAACAGTTGACAATTGTCGACTGGAAAATTCTCCAGCGAAAGGTCCAAGGAGCTGACGCCAAACGTATGCTTGAGCTAGCGACAATATTGCCAAGGGCAAACAAAGCGCAAATAGTCCAGGCGGCAAAGACGTATCTGGGTTTTGAAGGAACTGGTGCTGTGAGAAAC
Source organism: Hymenoscyphus fructigenus (assembly GCA_001414455.1). Classification (NCBI taxonomy): domain Eukaryota; kingdom Fungi; phylum Ascomycota; class Leotiomycetes; order Helotiales; family Helotiaceae; genus Hymenoscyphus; species Hymenoscyphus fructigenus. The sequence goes on along the minus strand of LKUV01000081.1, from coordinate 36,990 downwards.
CTTTACCATGTACGTGAATAGTATCAAATTTCTAGATTTCAACTAATCACCAAGTCACTTAGGCATGTGGGCTCACTTGGGATTGTAATTTGATTAGTCTAAACTCAATTCTCCTACAACCCCCAAGAATTTTGTATAAGGAGAAACATTCCAATTCAAACTGTGTCCGCCCAGTCGAAACCAGCAGAGGCGAATGGGATATGAGAAATATTCGATTCGCCACTTCGCCTCCTCAACCCTCTGCCCATTTGAATATCATCACTATTGGCCAAGATCTCACTCCGGGTCAACGCAATCGTCTAAATGATCTAAAGGATCTTATGATTGGGTATGGGGTCTTGAAGAGTGATGCTGGTCTGAAAAGAAGGCTTATTGACCCAATCACTTTGAACACCAACACACAAGCCCTGTTTGATCAGCGCACTAACCCTTTGTCGCGTCATAATTGCACTACTGAGCTGAACAGAACTTTCAATCTCTTGAAAGGTATCAGCACAGTGAAAATCTTCTTGGTGATAATACCCCAAAAGGGGCCTGAATATTATGGGGAGGTCAAAAGATGGGGCGACTGTGTTGCAGGGGTGGCGACTGTCTACCTCACGGGAGAGAAGCTGAACGACCTGGATCGCACAATGTCCGGGAATCTTTGGTAAGTAAATATACCAATGAACCACAGCATGTACACGAATCCTAATGTACTTTTAGCCTCAAATTCAATACCAAACTGGGAGGCACAAACCACAAACTGGAAGTCAGCAACTTTGTAAAATTGCCCAAAGGAACAATGATATTTGGCGCTGATGTCACGCATCCACCAAAGAAAGTAGAGAATTGTCCTTCAATTGCGGCTGTTGTAGCCAATAATGAAAACAATTCCTCTCATTATTTGGCTTCAGCTAGATTGCAGCCGGGGAGAGAGGAGGTAAGTAGCCATTAAGCATTAGAGAAGCCTGCTAATTGTATTTAGCACATCTCCGATTTGAAATCAATGGTAAAAGAGAGGTTTCTGAGTTGGTTCGAGAACGCATGCAAGAAAGATTCGAGGCATTGCCTGCCCGTGCCCGACCTTGTCGTGTTCTACCGAGATGGCATTAGCGAGTCCCAGTATGAGATGGTGAAAGAGCAGGAGTATCCGCAAATCATTCTTGGATATAAGGATGCGGCGGAAAGGATAAAAGCCGTGAACCCCAATCTGTCACGATACTTGGAGAAGAAAGGCGAGGATTGGCACCCTCTGATAATCTTAATCGTGGCAGCCAAGCGACACCATACCCGGTTCTACTCTGCTGATGCGCAGATTGACAATCGGAATCTTAGGACAAGTAGGGTTATTGATGGCGATGTTGTTGCGCCGAACCTACAGAACTTTTATCTCCATAGTCATCATGGCGCACTTGGTACTGCACGGAGCAGCCACTATGTCGTTATTGTCAACGAAGTCCCTGAAAAGCTGCACCCTTGCTCAATTGAGGAATTTGTAAGTAACAAAACTGCTCACCAGCTTATGCGATCAATTAACGTTTATCTAGACGAATAATATTTGTTATGATAGTTCTAGGGCAAACAAATTTGGTGGTAATCTCGATTCCCACGAATTCTGACACCCCCTGGTGCAGTTATTCCTATTTCCTAGTCGATACCTTTCAGTTTACACGTTTACAATGAGGGAGAAAAGAGCGCGTGATCCACACCACTGGAATAACCGGAAAATTTTGATTGAGAAAACGACGAAGCATTTGAGAAAAACAATCTCTAATTATGGCTGCTGCAATGTACCACTAGAAGATGAACCTGGGCCTCGGGGTTCCTGTTAGCACGTGACAGACCCTACCTTTGACTGCGCCACAGAACCCCAAACATGTGGGAAGAAGACTCAAGGACAACAAATATTTTCTTGAGCAAAAAAAGCAGTTTTTACGAGGCTAGTGACTCACAGAAAGAGCAGGAAGCAACATCGCAAAATAATTATCTTTCAATTTCCAAACTCTCAAAACCCAGAGCCCAAGCAAACTCAACAACCGCCTCAAATAACATTCCCCCTCTCCAAACGCCCCGTACTCCTCGCCTCATGCAACCCCTGGCTCCCAAAACTCGCCCCCGGCGTAGCCGGTGTCAACGGGCTCGTCAATCTACGCATCTCCAAATTAGGTCTATTATCCCTAACAGCTTTCTTCTCCGCCAACATAGTAGATTCAAACTCACCAAGTCCAACCTTACTCTTCCTAACAAAAGTCCTCCGAAACAAACTAATAAACCAAGATCCCGCACTGATACTCATAAACACGGCGCTAACCCAAAGCATCGCCAGACAACTCCCAGATTTACTAGCTTGCAACCCCAGATCACCGAAGAGATCATTTCCTGCGCCGGCGGCGATGAGCCCGATGCCTGTTACGATGGTGGCCGTCACTAGGAAGGTTGTAGCGGCGAGGAAGGCGAGGGACATTAGAGCGAGAGAGATGAATTTGTTTTCGAGGAAGGAGAGGAGGAGGTAGATTGGGATTGTGAGGAAGAGGAGACCACAGGAGACGACGCCCATGATGTTGAAGACTAGGAAGGCGGTGATGATACCCTTGAGAGAACCGGAGGAGGACGAAAGTTTGTTGACTACGTTTAGGGGGGCGACGTCGACGATTGTGTTGCCGAGTCTGAAGGTCGAATTTACGACTTTGTCGGGGGTATTGACTACTGAAGAGTCGGCTGGAGAATGTTAGTTTGTTTGTTGCAAAAATAGGGAAGCAGGGCAGTGCCTTACTGTACTTCTTGCAAGACGTAACATTCAATTTGGCATTTGGATCGGAGTAGGTTGGTAACCAATCCCCAGAGCAGTACTCAGTCAAATAAAGCCCATACCATTGATGTATACCAGCAGCATCAATGACTGTTTCAACAAGATTGTCTACCAACTTTTCGACCTCATCACCAACCAGATTTGTGACATTCCCAGCGATACCACTCAAAATGCCCTCAAGACCACCGAGAATCTGATCACCTACACTTGTTCCTGTTGCTGTTGAGCCTGGGATACCCGGAATAGTTGCAGTCGCGAGTGACGAGCCGATGGACCCAAAGAATGATGTGACATCGGAGGGACTTGGGAACAATGCTGGCTCGGGTTCGGGTGCTGGAGTAGGCGCTGGCAATGCTTCTCTGACAAAGACTGGTTTTCCAACTGCATCCGGTACCACTTCTCTGACCTCAACCTCTGTTACCTCAGCTTTCTCGATTTCGACTGCTCGAAGACCGATGATACTTCCAATACTGCCAGCATCTGCTGAATTCGTAGCGTTCGCAGGATAGAATTTGATAGCGCCTTGTCCCAGTGTCGACATATTGAACTTGAACACCGCCATTAGCACAAATCCAAATAACAATGGAAGGGCAAAACTAACCGAAACCATACTGTTACCTCGCAACTGCTCATTCTTCGCATTCGAAAGAAGAACCACCAACCCCAGAATAAAAGAAATGATCGCCGAAAAAAAGGTAACACAAGAAGACTTCCAATTCCTCCTCGAACTCGAACCAACAGCTCGTTTTTCTGTACTATCCAATATCTCACTCCCCATCGCGGCACGACTCCCCGTTCGACTAAGTACTCGAATACCGCTCATGGTTGACGACATGAATATTTGATCAACCTATAATTAAATATATCTGTGAGGTATGTTTGTTTGAGAACTTTCGACGTTGAGGGGTAACCTGGGGGAACTTATACGTTCAAAATGAACGGTTTTGATATTGTGCAAGCTGAAGCTTCTCGGTATGTCATCGAGCAAGAACGACTAACGTAATATCAAGGGTATTAAAGCGCATCCAAAAAACCAGCACCTGTACTTCCTTTTGTAAACCGTTCATAGGGATCGGAAACATTCAGTTCAGCAAATGAGAGCAATGCATTCATATTCCACCCTTTCCCACATCAGCCGCACGCATAGGATCGTAAAAATAGGGGCCTCTGACAGGACGAGTCAATTTGAAGATTGGATGATGTTGATGCTCACGCTACTCTCAAGACTAGGGTTCCCGAGCGAGCGTTCGTCTCGAAACATCAGACTAGTCCATTCTGGAAGGATTGATGCGAAAGGACCACCACGGGCATGGAAAAGGCGACACAAGGCGACACAAGATGACAAACGATGCGAGACGAAAAGGCTTGTCTAGTGCCCCCGCAATAGTGACGTGTTACGAGTAAAAGTCTACTATTATTACTTCGAAGTATAAGTTGCTCAGTCGTACCCCGCTTGGAGTTCAGACCATTACGGCCTCAGATGTTCTTCTCCAATCACCCTACTGGGAGTCAAACCAAAATACGAACACGACGATAGCCCAGAAAAAGCAAAAGAAGCTGCGACCAAAGAAGCACAAACGTGGTTTGAGACCTACGCAAAATCGCGATCAACACAACATTCGTTGGATCGCCACAATTTCATTTGGGCCTTTCAAAACCCACGGATAGCACCACCGCATGCATTTCTGGGCGCATTGAGGTTGAAGATGTGTACAATTACAGACTTATCGGTCTCCTCATATGTTCCCCCACCTCACATGTAATACTCGTAGCAAGAAGTGGTATCTCCCAAACCAGAAGCTCCAAGATGCCAAGTTCAGTGAACTACGCCAAGTCTAACGTATCTATCCAGATACAAAGCCCGAAAATTTTCACCCAAGACTCCACTCGACCCGATATTCGGAATCTACAGTCCACCTCCCATATCCTCTTCTCCTTCAAAATTGTCCTCTGGAACAATGTTGATGCCATCATGTCCCTCGCCCTTTACTGGCTTTCCTTGTTCGTAGGTGACTCGTCTCCAACCCGATGTTTCGGATGGGTCTTTGATCCATTCCATGGTTGGGAAGTAGTGATCATTTTTCTTCATAGTGATGACCCATGGCACATTATCAAAAGTCATAGCTTTCAATCTGAAATCTAGAATTGATGAAGTCAGTACTTGGGCAAATTGGGTTGTTAGGGCATAGGGCTTGCTTACATGTGTTGTCAGGGATGCCAACCACGGCCTTCAAGAAACTCGCGAGATCCGGAGTCTTTTTGCCGTTGACATGGGTGATGAAGTTTGTAGGCGCCAATCCATACTGGTAGGCGGGACTACCACGACTTCTGGCAGAAACATAAACTTCGCTGTGAAGCTTGCTAATTTGCTGTCTGACAGCATGGTGAGGACGATGTAAGATTGCACCGCAGAAGCTCATGGCGTAATTAGTCTCGAGATCGTCTGCAGAAACAGTAGGGAGCCTTAAGGAGATCTCCTCACAGTCGCGAATAATAACAGCATCTAGGAATTCGTGGTCATACATGACATCAAACTCATTGACGCGAGTGATGATCTTGCCGTTGAGAGTGATAATGATATCTCCTTCCCGTAGAGAGCCTGACTCCTCACCACGCTCGAAAGTTCGTTTGCGAATCATGAAAAGTTGATGTCGGGAAGAGTTGGCCTCAGAGACCTTTTTGATCCACTCCTCAGACACACCCATGATACGTGCTTGGCTCATCTGAATGGCGTTGAACTCAACACTTAGCATACGTAATTTGGGAATTTCACCGTTTTGGATCTTGGTGATGACAGGTAGAAGGGTAGGTGTTGCAAGACCAAGGTGGTAGTCGGTATCCTTGGAGCTGACATGAGATCTTTCACCAAGATATGTTAACCACAAGGCTTGAACAGTGCCATCTTCAGCGACAAGAACACCGCTTCCGCATTGCCCACTTAAACTAGTATCAACAGTGATGGCATCCACATTGACTGCACGATATCTTGGTGCGCCCGAATTGGCTGGAATTGCGACAGCCGTAATGTCGGTGACAGTAGTTTTCGCAATAACCACTCGCATATTTTGATTGAAACCAACGAAATAAGTCGAGGCGCCTTGGGTAATGTGAGTGGTGCTTAATTTGGCACTCTGGACCGGAGCATCAACCAATGAAGGGTCGTATTGGATGATTGCATAATTCTGAAGAGGATGCAGGAAGACTACTTTGCCTTCTACAATAATAGAGTCTGCAATAGTAATGGTGATGTCGCAAAGATCGTAGGGTACTATGGCTCGAGAAATGACAACCAATCCCTTTTCGGCATCAATGACAACACCCATTGCCCATTTTCGATTTCGGGGAAAGCCATCAAGCTTGACAGGCATATGACAGAGAACACGAACAAAACTGCGAACAATATCTGCAGCGGCTGGGTGTTCTGGGTTCTCAAGTTGAATAAAAGCGGCGGAACGCTGAACGGGGGCGACGGCGGGAAGAGCATCAGCAAGATCTGAGAAATCCCAAAGTCCAGTCTCGTCATTTCTGACTGCGAGTCTCATCTTACTCGACCAATGACGATCGATATGTAAGATGCTGGTATTTAATGTGTGCAAATCTCTGAGGTGCTTGTAGGTCACGACAACTCTGGTGCGATCAGGGATGCCTTTCATCACCTCAATGAATGCATTCAAATCAGGAGTAGGTTTGTGATCAACCGTCTGGATAATCCAGCCATTGTCTGTAGACTCAAATCTGAATGAACCTGTTGCCTCGCATACAAAGACACCCTTGCATTTTACTGCGTATAAACGGGCTTGTTGATATGAGAGATCGTGGAAACTTGCACCAGCAACAGAAACAAATCGATCTGGAGTAATAGCATGAAGATTTCCGACCTCAACTTCAACATTAATATCCTCGCCACCACGTTGCACTAACAAGCTGACTTTTCCATCCACGCTAGAGTCGAGAATGTCGTCGAGTCGAACAAATTGTGTCAAAAGTTCACTATTGACCTTCACCAAAACATCACCTTCTTCAATTTTGGTATCTGAGGGGCCTTCAGGTAGGACAATCTCAGCCACAAGCATGCCGGTTTCCTTGGGGAAGTTTTTTCTGACAACACTCTCCCATTCTGGAGTCAAACCAAGTCTGCGACATTCGTCAAATGGCTTAATCATCCATTGACACTGTATTGTTCCCCGAGTAACTGGTATGGAATCCTGTATACATCTCAGGGCTCGTAATGGTCGGTCCAGAGGTAGGAAGTAATCCGTCGCGGCGCCATCGCTTCTGCCACCAGCCTGTAGCGCAACAGCATACCCATCGATGTTGACAACGGGACTGCCGGAACTACCTCCACTCGCGGCAGCTGCTGCTTGAATATAATTCGTGTTGAAATCACAGTATCCATCACCGTATTCTGGCGCATTTCTGTCGAGTCTGCTGATGACACCAGAAAGAATACTGAGCTTTTCTCCGGCATCGTTACCAACAACTCTGATCTCCGCTCCAACCTTGGCGAGGTCAGGTCTTAACGATAGTGCCGTGATGGGCATATATTTGATTGCTTTAGGGTCGAATCGAAGGATGCCGAAATCGTGGACAGGATCGCGATATACTGGGTAGGCGTCGACTTCTTCATGATTGTCGAATACTAGATATCCCCAGAAGGGACCTGATCCTACAACATGTCGGTTGGTCATGACAAGGCTGTAAGTTGTCAGCAAAGGAAACCGAAGATGAAGACCAAGATCGGAACAAAATCTGCACTCACCCTCTCTCTGCATCCACGACAAAACCAGTCGCCTCACTGGTCAAAGCTGGATCGGTATCAAAGGAACATGTCTGGCAGAATCGGATGGAGACAACGTTGCGAACAACTTTCTCAATCGCTGCCTGCCATTCTGCCGTGTCTGCCATGGCAGAGACCAGTCGGGGCTCTTCCTCCATCTCGACGTCCTCCTCGAATACTGCTACTTCTGGTGTGTTGTCGCCTGCAGATTCCTTGCCGTTGATTGCGCGGTGTTGCTTCTGCGGACGTTCTTCTATAGTGTTTGTAGACTTTCGCTTTGCGCGTGGGGTGCCATTGCTGCTGCCATTCATGTTGGCGGTGCTGCAGTATCGAATCGAGAGGGGGCGAAAGAGCGTGGATGTCGAGAGTGAAGCAGTCCGAGGGAGCGAGGTAAAGGTTCGGGTAGGGGCTCGAATGAGTGTGCTGGTGAGAATGTTGGAGAAGCAGTGTCTCAGTCGCGCATCGAGAGCTCTAGTCATCCAGCAGAAACGGACACGAGCTGCTCAATTGGCCGGGCGAAGGAGCGTAAGAAGAGGCGGGGGGATATTCTAGCTGCGAGGGCGAAGTGAGTAAGGATGAGGAGAAAGATGCTGAAGAGAGAGGAGAAAACGAGAGAGAAGTAAGAAGCAGGGCAGGGCAGTCACCAGATGATCTCTACCTGCATTTGCAACCTGGAGTAGCGCAAAGAACGAGTCGCATACAAAATGCATGGTCACGGGCAGTCGGCGTTTCACCCCTGTCAGTTGTGTCTATGGCTTGTGATTGGAGAACTACCGAGTGAGTACAGAAGTCGTCCTCGATCCCAACGACCTCTAATATTTACAACTCCTTGAAGCTCCCTTTGAGAAAGAAGAGCCAGACTCGTCTTGTCCAACGACGCCATGAAATCCATGTTGATAAAAACCATTATGACCGAACTCGCAAGAACCATATGAGCCTATTAAGAAACCCGAAGCCTTGGTGAAAATTCCGTCCCACGATATGACATTATCTTCGAGAAAAAGATCGATCCAAATGTGGTTCTGCGATGCCAAAATCAATGTTAGTTTTTTGTATAGAACTCGGGGGAATGTGTGAGAGGAGAAAGAAACAGACTTACTGCTTCGACTTGCCCGCCTCCAGGGAATCCTCGGACATTTAAACGTCCTCGAAATTCTCTTCATCAGCAGAGTCCTTGGCCTTGATCTCATCACCCGAGCTATCATGAACGTCGGCCATATCGGCGGCATCATCATGGTCACTATCTTCGGTCTTCGCGGCAGCCTTCTTCTTTCGGGGGCCAGCCTTCTTCTTCGTGGGGCTTAGAGATTCAGAAGCATCCTCGCCGTTGGCAGCTATGAACGGTGTATCAGTACGGATTCCAAAAAAATTAGTTTTGAAACCTTACCCTTAGCCTTGGGAGCAGCGCGCTTGCGGGGAGTGACTGGGGCAACATCACCAGCATCAAATGAAGCGGCCTCCGATCTAATCTTGGCCCAGACGTGTGTCATGCTCTTGGGGGTACGGCCGGGGAGATGGATGTCGTTCCATTTGATCTTCATGTTTTCGCCGCCGCCCTGTTGCTTGATGATCTGCAACAAGAGGGACATCTGTTTATGTTAAAATCCTGTGTGAGACAAAGTCTTTAGGGAGAGTCCTTACCTTCTCACCCTCACTCCAAGCCGTCTTCTTTCCGGTGTCAGCCATGGCTGGTGATTGACCTGTCTCTTTTTGTTGGTTGTGTATGTGAAGCTATGCGATGGTTAGCCAGTGGCTTAAGACACGAGACAGGTGTGCCGCGATCGCAGGTGTGAGATGAGCTCACGATGCCATGTCCGAGAAGTTTGGGACATTTGAGAAATCTTAAGGTAGGCAGGCAATCTTGAAGGGGCTGTGAAGGGGTTGTGCTGGGTCATCCTGGGTCGTGATGGGGAGACTCTTGTGTGCGGAGGCAACTCCCAAAGCTGAGGTCCTCTCCGCCCAGCTTAGGTTGGGTGAAGTGGTGAGCTCTGAACCCGCGCACGAAAACTTGTGCGATGAAGCCGAGGATTGGATGGAATGTGTGGATGGGTATCAAGAAATGGGAATGCAACTTACCAAGGGAGATGTTTGCGTTGTGGCGAACCGTTGATACTCGAGGGTTGTAGTGTTGTTGGATGGGAAGAGGAGAAGGAGAAGTTTTGGGAAGGAGGGGTTTTATCGCGGCATGGCGCGGTCCCCAACTACCCATTACGTCCCCGCAACTACCCCTCCATAACCATCGACAGTGAATACTCAGCCTCGATCTTTCCCTATGATTCCTTCAACTTCGGGACTTTTATCTTATAGAGAGAGATTCTGTCATTTGATCTGCGCACCCTTCCATATCATTACTATCAATTGTCTAAAATGGTTTGGGAGAATGGAGCCATGAGTTTCTCAATTCTTCTAGCCATTTGGAATAATGGTTTCAATTATCCCACTTGTTTGGGACAATATCTAGTAAAGCAGGTGGGATGACCGAAGTTATTATGGTAAAGTGTTCTTTTCGCTTATCAGCAAGTCTGGTTTTCAAATTTTTATCACCTTTGTGGCTTCTACCACGCATATTGCCTGATTTTCTGTACATCCCAATTACTTTATAGATCCAAGCAATCCCCTTCCACTTTGTGATGGCAAAAACAAAAATTGCTTTTGTTTGAAATCGAGTCATCGGTCGAGTCTGCGGCCCGACGGGAAGCTGCAGGTAGCCTTGCAACGCTTCTATCAAGGGCAATCCGCATAACCAAAAGAGACTCGCATGCTTATTTGGCCACTGCTAGAATAATTCTGCCAGAAGTTCGTGGAATCTCAGGGCTAGTTGGAAGTTTACTAGATTGATTTGGCTTCTACTTATTCCTTTGCAGCACTGATTGTCTTTTCCTTGTTTTTCCGGTGGGGAGGAGGGTGTTACTTGCGACTGTATGAAATTTCATACTCTAAAGTTGCCAACCAGATTTGATGTGCGAACGCCCCTGAAAATTCTGGTTGTTTGCTCTCATCTTAGACGTGGGATGTGACATGGGAACATCCCACTTCAACCCCCACGCTGCTATTCAGTGATAAAATGACTTCACACACATCTTTTAAGTTCTGCGGACCCTATGAGCTCATTCTTTAAGCCCCATCTTGAACTTTACTACTATTTAATTTAACTATATGCCAAAGAATTTTAGAGGGATGGCGGATTAGCCGATCATGTGATTCGGCTAGTCAGGGGTAAGAGATCAACCATTCCTTAAAAATAAAGAAAGAATATACTGCTTTAGGGGAATTGTCAGTCGCAAGTTACTTCATTTTGTTTCTGTATGTTATCTATTTCTCTTATGCTGTTATGTGCATTCTAAAACACCGACATAGGCTTTAACCGCGGTAATACTTAGATGGGAGAAGTCTTTTTTTGTGTATTCATAGTCTTTCATCTATCTCAATCGGTTTTTCTAAGCTATAATTATTAAGTCTAAGTCTCTTAGGGTGATTCTACAATAGTTTTAGCCCTCAATTATTCAATTGGCAGCAAAAATACATTGGTTAGAATTGATTCTGCCCTCTTCGGTGATCCATTGAATAGACCTCTCAACCATTTGATGATGTAGTTGGTGAGCTATTTAATGCAGTCTGATGCACAAGCCACTGGTTATGTGAGATATCTGCTCAGTTCCCAAGCTTTCGGTGATTCTTCCCCAGCAACCCGCAACCACAACTTGCGACAAACACAGACACATACAATCGATCGTTGGCCTCTTCTTGCTCTCATTTATCTTCATTTACCTACACCAGCTCCCATTGCAACCCTCAGTTACTGTTACTCGTCGGAAGCTTTCCCCACCAGCAGAATAAACTGTATCAATTTCCTCCTCCCTCTCCATCGCAAAGCAGCACTGCTTTTGCGCCTCCTCTTGTGGTATTCAACATCTCTACATTTGCCGATATATGCGATGTGTATGCTAACTTTTCGTGGTGCATCCAGTTCCGCTGCCTTTCTGCTGTCGTTGTTCTGCTTCAATGCCCTCCCGAAATACCTCCAACTACCAAGCGCACAACCCTCGTAGCCCCATCTGGTCAGTAAATGGTCTAAAATGCTCCCCTATTCTGTGTAGTGCAGCTAATACCTATTCAAAATAGCTATAATGTCTACGAATGAGCCTGTCATCGACATGGGTGCCACGACCGTCGAGGAGGATGGTTTGGGCATAGAGGTCGCAATGCGACGTTATTGGTACGACCCAGGTAGCCTCACTGCCCACACACGCCAGGAGCTTGAGGGCTACTTCCACCACGTTCTTGAAGGAACCCTTCAAAGAGCCAACTGTACCAACCCGAGCGAGGCCGCCTGGGCCGTGTTCTTTCACCGTCTGCGAACCGAACCCTTGGATGTTACTTTGGCGGTTAGATATTGGATTTCGTTTCGGATGGATATGGAATACCAGGATTGTGACACCATATACTCTTTCAGCAACGCTGAGGGTGTCACAATCGACCAATTACATATGGATGCTGAGGGGGATAATGAAGCTCGGGGAAAAAATGAGGTGATTTAGGCTGGTCGTATTCTTTCTCTCGCGCGCCCTTCTCGGGCAGGAGACCAGGATATTTAAGGTAGCTTCATTGGAAGCAGAATAGGGGAATGGAATAAAGTTGTTTTTGGGATGTTAGAATGGGGGATTGGAGTCTTAGTGGAGTTTATTTGGAGTTTTTAGAGCTGCTTATTTTGTGGAATGAAACTCTGGAGGGAAATATCAAGCTTTTTGACCTGAGGTTTACTGTTTCGGTGTATTATGCTATATATCACTTGTAGAATGTCTCTTTTCAACTCTTCCGGAAGACTATTTGCTGGTCTTAAGCTAGAGTTTCTATAATTTTGAATTCAATGTACCAAAATTGATTTCTTTTAGCCCTCTTTCCATACTTTATAAAACTGAACAGAAGACTTCATCCGACTCTTGAGAACGAGGCTTTGTTTCATAGGCGGTCATCAGATCACATAGACATACATTACACCACTAGAGACCTTCTAATAATGAAGGAGAGATAGGGAAATAAAGGAAATATCATCAAAACTAGTCAAGTTGAGCTGATGAGCTATTTCCACTAGAGTGAATACAGATCACATGACTGAATATGGTACTAAGTGAGAGTGAAAAAGCCCGATAATTCTTTGACTACACGAAATTATTCTATAATTCCTAGATATTCTAAAGAGCTAGAAGAAGAAAATGAAAAGAAGAAGTTTACTGGAGTTCTTTCTAGAGAGATATTCGGACGTTATTTTATATTACTGTAAATTCACTTCTCTCTCTTAAGTTTGCTATTCTTTTAACATAAAATAATCTTTTAATAGAAGAGTCGCCAAAAGTGGTAGAGTAAGTTCCTTTCAAGTATTTCTAGTTTGTACTCTATCTAGAGAAAGAAGAAGACTAGGAAGGAGCTACTTGGGACATTCCTAAAGACAAATTCAGACGTTTTATGCTCTTCTCGGAGAAGTAAAAAAGGTTGGGCTAGTCTGTACACAAGGGATTGAAGCCTTTCCTTCCTCTTACGGATAAACAATTAATCCGCCCACACGCGTCAAGCTTATAGCCAATCTTGATCTTCCACTCTTGAATTTCTTCAACCCCCAGCCATCCACAACACAATCCATCGCAGTTAGTGTTATCAATCCATCACGATGATGCTGTGCAATAGGTTGAATCGAAGCCGTTTGAGTCGTCAACCAGCAAGTGCGCCCACACAGCAGGGTCCTGATACAAACATGCGCGATCCTCCAGACCTCACAGGACCACGACCCAGAACAGTGGAGAGTGCTTCACCAGGTAGTAACAGCGAAGATGTTCTCGGTATGTGTACCATCTATGGCTTTCGATGCGAATGTATGCTTAGAACTGTGGCTACAAGCTAGACGTGCCGTCGCATCTTTCACGTTCCCCAATATCTCTTCGCGGGCTTACAACAGTGAGGAGCATGGCCATCTCAGGAGCAATGGGGATTCCGAGAGCTATAACCACGAGATTGGAATAGCCCATTCACTACCCTATGTAGGGATGGGTGTATGAGGTTTTAGCGAGGGGAGGGGCCTGAGGCCCTGCTCTATGTGCACACATATTATCTATAGTCGCTCTTGCTTTAACACCACTGAGTAACGATCTGTTATAATCATGCCTCGCTATCATGAAGATCACGCCGCCTCAGACACACAACCTAGAGTACGGCATCATCTAGGTAATCGTCTCCGAAGCAACATAATATTTATTTCATAAAATAAGTCCATACTCTAAAAATGTTTTCTCTGGAAGACACTATCTCTAATAAACATATTTTTGAACATGCCTGGATCGAGTAGTGAAACATTCAGTTTGAAGATTTTCGAGATTACTAATGCCAATCCCTGGAAAAAAAAACAGTAATTATCCGAGCTATATAGAGAAGTGTTTCGATGAATGAAGGCGAATTGAACTTAAGTACTACTTAGAAAGTTTCTCTTATTTCCTTTGAGAGTAAAGTTATTAGAAGAGCGAATGACTTGAAAATCTGAAGAGAACTTAGCTCGAGTAATTATGATAGTGAAGGAGTTTATTCCGAGGACAGATTTTTTGATGGAGATGATAGAAACTATGATGATAGATACCCGTATGAAGGATATAGTTTGGGCGATTATTGACTTTGATGTTTACTTGGATGTCGGTTCACTTCCATGATACCAAGGACCTTTCCTGAAAATATATCCTTGAAAACAAACAGCTACTGCTCACGAATAAACGAATAATGATTTGAATTGTTATTTAACTCATATAGGTACTAAGGGCAGCAACCTCTCTTCTTTCTAGGGTACAATTGTTGTGGAACAAGGGAGGGTCCGCGTTCACGTGACCTACAGGACTGTATAAGTTACTCACATCCCCCTTGAGAAGGATAACTACACTAAACTTACACATATAGACCTCATTGCAGTAGCTATTAACAGTTTTGATTCGAGAATTTGACCTTGAACTTTGGAGCGATCTTGATATTAAGTTGACTTTAAACGCTTTCGGGATCATTAGGAATCAGCACCAAAGAGATCCGTCCAGTTCTCTTTAACTGCAGCGCTACTCGAGAGCCAATCTTTTCCTTTTATCAATCATAGATTTGAATTTGCCTCCCATTGCTTAAGGATAACAGAGCCACGGGCTCAAGCGTGCGACTGAACGGAACGTCGTAATAGCAGAAACCAGATTTCAAAGCTGTTGACTTGTTTCTTCCCAAGAAACCTTAGATTTTACTGACTTTGAGAAGCTGAGAGTTTACTTCTAAAAGCGAAATCAGCACTCATCTACTCTAGTGTATATTCGAGAGTTGCAACAACAATTGGCAAAGAGAACGAACTTTTCGAACTCAATAAAAAGCCTTCGAATTTAAACGTGAGTGATTAACAGCAATGTATCACAAAGTAGAATTTTAATTTTGAGAAAGGGTTGATTCGTAAGTATCGAAATTCTGGGTTTGCATGGTTAATATTTAGAATTCGGGAAACACGATAGACACGACCCTATCGCTATGAAGATTTTTATACATCCACTGCTAGCAGATATGAAAGATTTGCACTACGGAATTGGTATCACTTTTTGCTAACTGCGGTGTGCATTCTACTATTTCATGAAAACCAATTCTACGAAAATTGGAATGCAGAGAGGGGGAACTCTGAGAGCCAAGAATCCCTTTGATGCCCAGAATAAATCCAAAAAGGCCACTAAAGCAAAGCGGGGGATTATATAGTGGCATCATCTTCGTTCCAGCGTATGTGCTTTGATCAAATCTCGTATTTACTCTAGCGAGCCTTGTTGTTCTGCGTGTTGTTCTGGGAGAGATGCCCCTCAAGTCTGGAATGGCAGAAAACTTGGTGACATCCCGGGAAGTAGTTCTTTTCCCATAACCCTATCAAGTTCTGGAAAGAAGATCCCCTCTGCAGTTATTGAAATCTGTGTTTTATTTCTGTATTGGCTTAGCCAATCTTTACTTTTTGGCACCTCTCTCCTCTAATCATAGAAGAACTAAAACACCCCCTAAATATATATTGCGGGGAAGGTAGGAGTGTGTGCTATCAATTAGTGAGCTAGAAATTTTTTCCTCGATATAAAAATGTACCAAAAACTCAGAAGAAGTAATGTGCTGTTCTAGAGTGTCTAGCATACTCGGTATTCTACCTCACTGGCATCTGCTTTTTTTTCATATACTTTGGCGAGACTAAAAAAAGTCCTGTGAATCATTACTTTTACCGGTTTTAAATCTCGAAATCAATTTAAAATCCCCAAGAAGACGTTTATAAGTATTCTATCTTGAAAAGGAAATAATACTACCCATGTAAAGTTAACCGAAGATATAAAGCTGGTATTTTTCATCGACTGAGAAAAGAGGAAGACTATATTAACACCAACAGGACTTCTTAGAAGATTTCTCTATAATATCTTATATGAAACCAGCAATGGGAGACTCGACCCAAATAAGCTGAACATGCCACAAGGTCTTGGCAGAGCGCTAGCTAGCCTTGCAGGGTTCCCCACTCTTAAGTTATCCTCGGCATCACAGATGCTCGCTATTTTATCTTCGTGAGAATATTCCGAAACATACCTTAGTTCCTTATTGAGCCTTCGCATTACGAAACATGACGACATGTAATATCGCCGGCAACTCGGACATGTATGGTCTTGGTATCCGGGTTGGTTTCTACCTGCAATGGTTCGGCTCCATCTTCGCAGCCTGGCCTGACAAGACTCGCAGGGAAGTGCCTGGTCTACGCTTCTCAAACTCGCTCTTCGTTTCTGCCACCTTCATTGCACTCGTTACTCAAACGGCCAGAGACAACCTACGTGCTGTGGAAATATATATTATCCTTCTTCTTACCTTCGGCGGCTATTTCCATTTCGTTCCGATGTATATTTGGAGGTGCTTGATCTGTTGTAAT
The DNA here is from genome assembly GCA_001414455.1 of Hymenoscyphus fructigenus. Lineage (NCBI taxonomy): Eukaryota > Fungi > Ascomycota > Leotiomycetes > Helotiales > Helotiaceae > Hymenoscyphus > Hymenoscyphus fructigenus. The sequence goes on along the minus strand of LKUV01000081.1, from coordinate 20,487 downwards.
TCACGATTAGATCCAACTCGTCATCCAAGGGTTCATGCGGGGCCGATATTTAGTGCTCTCAACTTCGTACTCCTTACTTCAGTGTCGATATACCAGCTATGGTTCTGGTATCACGTTAGTACTTCGCCATTTAGTGAGGAGAATGGGTGTGTACAATATGGTTTCTTCTTCGGCCGAGTGGTTTTGAATGGGAAAGGTTTTGTGGTGGCAAATATATTGCTTCATTTTGGGCTTTTGATCTCTTGCGTTGCAATTTTGTTTATGACAGTTAGGAAATTGGTGCAAGGAGACATGTTGCATGAGTGGAGTGAGACGACAACGGGCGACAGCCTGGGGAGTGGCATTAGAAACCTAAACAGCATTGGGTAAGAATCCTCCCACGCGCTTCAAACAAAGAAGATTTCTTACTTTAAGAAGGCCGGTAGCTCGACTAGCGTTGCAAGAGCTCAATACTGCCATAAACTTGTCGGTGGCCAGTGTCGTAGTCATTGCTACGGAACTCACAATCAGTTGGAATGGAATCGGGGGCGTCGGAGACATCTCATCTGCGGGACAAACAATACCGATGATTATAAGCGTTGGGCTGATCAGTCGCATCATATACATTTGGAGTTTCGGTGATATTGATGGCACATATCGGAAGTATCATGGGTCCCTCCCCGGTTCACGAACCTCGCTTGCCTGGCCTGGCTTCGGCCCTTCGACCCCGGGCAGTTCAGCAGCGGTGAGTTGAGCTTACAAAATACTCCAAGGGATTTGTTATAAATAAAAACAAGACGGATAGTGGCATTTGAAAATTATTCATTTCTATTTACCATGTTTCTTACTATTAATAGATTATTATTTTCACCCTGGTTTCCGGGGTTGAATGCAAAGCAGCCCTGGCCTAGATCACCAGCTGAACATTAATTCAAGCAATTTTCTTTCTAGCAACTAACAACCTCATCTACCTTCATCATCAACAATTAGGATTAAGTATTGCATACTTCAAATCAGAGTTCCCATGGCTCACCAGATCTCCAGGTCGAGTGCTTTCTGGCTCCTCCCACCCCTAGCAATAAACTCAAGGATGTAGCCCGGTCGCGTCGGCGGTTCCGACCCTTCACTAAGAACATACCTCCGAAGCTCCCCAATCGTATGCGCCTTCGATGCTATCACAATCATTGTTCGTTTTCTCATCTATATTTTCCAAGGTGATTCAGCGTTTATCGTAGCCAAAAAGTCAATCTTGACCGTGGTACCGATGAAGAAATTGAACTTGGTGGACTACGATCGCTGGAGAGATTATCATTCGTGAGAGGAATCTATTTCCTATTCGGCGGCCTCCTACCATTCATCAAATTGATGGGCTGTTCTGGGATTCCATGGACTCAAGTATTTGGTTGTTGCTACTTTATCTCGTTCGTCGTCGCTGAGGCGATAAACATTCTTGCTGCTTTCACCAACGAGGTCGGTGACCATGCCGAAATCTGTTGTTGGCTTTCTATGAGAGGGGGACGAGTGCTGTGGCCATGGTCCTACAACTCGCGCTCCTCGCTTGGGCTGATCTGGCTGACGTCCCTCTAGATCCAATATTGAGTCGCACATGGGCGTTTCGAGCCTTCAGGTTCAGTGGTCATTGTATCGTGTTCCTGATCTACCTCCCACTTATCCTGGCATTACAGCCCCACGCTCCGGGACCGGTTCCGAATCGCCGATTGAGATACCTTGTACTTTCTATACTATTGATCTTAATTATAATCACTGTAATGAATCATTTTCGTTTCAGCCAATTGTATTTCATTTGGTCTATCATCATTTCTGGATTTCATGGGGATTATATTTCTTTCCAATGGCAAAGAAACATGTGTTATGTGAACCCGGAAATAAGGGATATGGAAATGTGGTTGCTTTCGATTTCTTCTGTAGAGTTTTGGGGTTTTCGTTGTTTTGGTATATTGCATACTACGACCCTGAGGGAACTTTCAAGCCGGAGTGAACAGAGATATTTGGTTGAGCTGGTGGAAATGAGCCAGCGACAAGTTTGGCACGGGAGGATCTATGAAAACGCATTGAATCACCTAAGACAAATAGGAGACATTAATTACCAATCAGCTACCTAACCCTATCTTCTTCCAAGCTCAACAAGTAGAAATATCAGTCGCAGTACATGTATTAGCAAAATCATCACTGGATAACTTGGTAGCAACAAGTGTCGATCCCGCAGAAACCTTGAACACCGCACTACGACCAACAGCAGCCGAGGGGAAGTTTCCAGAGAAGGTCGACGCTTTATAAATCTTGTAACTACCAAGTGTTGTCTCGAGTTCCAACGTAGCTGTCGCAGAGACAACTTTCGATGCTTTACTACCATCTTGTGGGATGGCATAGTAGACGGTTGCGATTGGTGCCGGGGTCGTAAGGGTGCTTAAAATCTGGGGATTTAAGTGAGTGTTAATTTTGTGCAAGTATTCTGGTGAGACTTACTGCAACTCGGAGCATCCAACTTCCAGTCCCACCTTGGTTAAGTTGTCGGTGACTCTGTGAAGGTAAAATAAAGATATTGGTGTTGATATCTCCAGTATAATTTGCCCCGGGGTTCGTGATAATGATTGATTTGACTAGATCTGGCCCGATAACATCTCCAAACTTGTAGTCTTTGATGATGTTAAATCCAATATATACCGGCTCCTGAGGGGGAACCGGGGGCCTGGAATCAAAGAAGCCCGGTAATTCAACTAGAGAACGAGAAATTAGTTATGGAGATTTTCAAATATATCAATAAAAGCAACGTACCTCCAACTTCGGTAGCCTTCTCTCCTAGATTGGAACCCGTATATGTGTAGGTGACGATGTCTGGGGGAGATACGGCATGAGCAGAGATAGTTCCGTTGAACACCAGAACACCGGCAGAGGTCAGGTCCAAACTACTTTGACGCATGATGAATGGTCTAACTTGAAATGGATCAGACAATTGAACGGCATCAGGAACCGTATTCATCATCTTATCAAAAATGTTGAAACAAGTGTCTTCAAATGTTGAAGGTGTTCTCATTGCTGTGACTGTCTCATTTTGATCGGAGTTGAAAATCTTGAAGTCAGAATTAAAGGTGTCATTCGCTGTCACTAATGGGCCACCTTTACTACCAGTGATATCAAGGTATTCGTTGACGTTATTCGCATCGAAAACACCTGGAGTAGTATCGAAAGGAACTCGGCCAGATTCGCTGTGAAATGTTAGTTTTGTAACCTGTTTGGCAACGAAAGGTCTTACTTTTCGTCTGTCCCTTCGACACCAATACCCTTGAAGTCAGAGCCATGTACCCCTCCAATGGAATGACCACACGCCACAGCTTGTATCATTTCTGTTTTGCTGAATCCTGCTCGCTCAAAAGCAGCTGTCGCAAAATCCAAACTGTCAGCAGGTCCTGGAACACCGAATGGTCCAGCCCGTGTTGCATCAACTCGGCCAACACGAAGTGCTATTCGTCGACTGCTAGGAGCACAGGTAGCTAAAGAATCCGACAAGCCCTGGAGAAGATGTCAACAAACAAACAACGGCGAGTAATGAGACTTGACATACAACACCAATAAGGTCTGCCATTGACAAGTATACACTGGTAAATTGGTCAAACTACCGACAATTAGAATCAAGCAACATTTTCCCCAATAATTATTATCATACCTGACCGACTGAAACGTCAATAAAAATGCCAACATTTTCGGGTCGACCGGATTCGAAGCCAATTGATGCATCCAAGCCACTTTATAAAATCAGCACGGGACACAGAATATCAGTAAGATAGCAAGACTTACCCTAAGCCTGGTCCTTCAATATTTTTGGTGATGCAATCATGGAAGACAAGCCGCACCCATTCGGCAGAAGTCTGTTGGCCTTGGAACGGCGAGGCGCCGAAATTCGTGCTGCAAGGACTGACAAGACTGTTGAGAGTTGCTGGCTGTAGTAGCCTATAATCAATTAGTATAACTCCAACAGAAACGCCATGAAAAGAAATGGGGTCATCCTTACTGCCTCTCCATCTCCTCAATCTTTTCCCATAGAGTAATGCCATTCACATCTAAAACTGTTTTTGGGTCAAGCGCGTTGGCGAAAGTGGCCAGCGAAAGTAAAGTAACAAGAAGAAACATGACTACGTTGAATGCCAATAATAAAGGTGGCTGCTGTGAAGGAATTGAGCAAGAGAGAAGAGGATTTGAACTGGGAAAGAAAAGAATTTATAGCCGAAGAGACTTGAAGATGGTGCTAATCGAATTGAGAAAAAAAAAATGGGCGGAAGAATCGGCCCATGTTCATGCAGTGAATTGTGACTTATCCAATGTATGACCCCTCGAGATAGACGTGAGAAGGTGGCTAGGAGGCAGAAGCTTGCCAAAAAGACTTTGCAATGAGATCGCGCGAAAGTAAGCAGAGCAAGAGGACGATTTTCAAAAACAGCTCGGCTAAGATGCCAATACATTGTTACTTGCATGGTTCCCAAGATGACAGAGGCAAGGATGCCAGTGGTAGCTCGTACTTGGGTAGAAAGTTCGGTACTGAAAGTAATCAACTATTGCTGATTCGTTGGGACCCCGAACAACGAACCTCGAGACCGTTCTATTAAAGTTTAGTTTCACCCACGTTGTCATCAAGGATTCGCAAGCTATCTCCTTTTTCGCCATGCATTCAAGTTTAAATCCGGCGAGTGAAATACGGAGGAGTATCAATCCCAGAATGCTTCGTCAAAACACTCCAAGAGCTGCGAGCAAAGTCTTGAGCAGATGCTTCAAAATCCCTCAAAAACAAGTCGAGGTAATCATGAATTTGAACTACAACTGCCTGGAATCACGGCAAACTAAACTTCCAATTCAGAAGAAATACAGGTCTGTGCCCCGTTAATATCACGAAGCATCTTCATTTTAATGATGAGTATTCATCCCTTCAAATTTTCCGTGGCGTGGTGAGAACACGAGCATGTCGATTTTTTGAATCTGAAAACGCCACCAAGATCTCGGTCTTCTTCATTCAGTCTTACGAAATCGAACCTTGAATTGTTAGCAAGAAATTGGCCAGTGAAATGAGAGAATGGAGAATTAAGCTTAGCTCCTCAAATGTGTAGGCACTTACGCCGCAATTTTGGTTGCATTCTCGTAACTCCATTTTAGGAAATCGCGTCAGCCGCCTGGTCCCGGGGAATGGCAGCATGATTCCTGATATGACAGCTGGTTTTCTCGTATATCGTGGGCAACAAAAGATGAGTTACTGAAAGGCTTCAATGACATGATGAGAGCAGAATTGATGTTGGTGTTTCGAGCAAAGTTGAGAGAGAAGACGCAGCGGAACCTTCCGACCAAGGGGTTGGCACCGAGCACGTGGACAAGTGGTAAGTTAGACTCCACACAATTATCATTTTCTGTTACAATACAGCTTTGGAGCAAGTTCTCTCACGCTTTTAATAAAACTCGGAAGACTGCATCAAACACCAGTTCATTACTTTCTCTCTGGGAGATCGTCACATGACGAGCCGCAAAGGCACCTCGAGGTCAACTACCTAGGGTTTATAGCTTCATTTCCGCTCTTTTTTTTTTTCAGAGTAGAGACTCTCAATCTCAAGGCTGATTGTAGGAACAGCTAGCTTAAATAATATTTACGTATCTGGCTGAAGGTATGTGTAGCTCATGGATTTTTGATCATGTGAGATAATCATGTTAGGCTTTTTGTTGCATATCGCATTTTCAATTATCCATTAAACAGATAATTGGAGGCTACCTTCGCAAAAGAGCTTATGTCACTACAGCCACATCATTCATTAGAAGAATTAGCGTTTGTTTAAAGATCTGAAGTTCAAAAGAAGTCTATTATTCATTGCGATGTCTAATGTTCATCAGGAAGCTTAGTATCCATGGACAGGGCTATACATGTATAGAGTTCACATGGAGCCAAAGTGCTCACACAAAGTGTTGTGGATTTCGTCTAATATTTAACGTTCATCACAATAGTTAACGTCATCTACAAGCGAGTGCAACACACAAGTGAATGTAACACGGAATTGCACGAGCCTAAAAAAAATCGTAATTAAATATCTACAACAGAAAAAATTGATTAAAGCTACTCTAATTCCTCTTCATCAGATACATCAATATCAAATTTCACAATTACGTATATTATGACCAGCATTGCCGCACCGTCTACAGCGTTGTTCCTTCAGTCAGAGCCTAGTAGCTGCCCCTCCCTCTTCGTCCTCTTCCTTTTGTACAGAACTCTGGACATCCTTCTGGGATAAAAGGTTCTGTCCCTCTTGTAAAGTCAGTGTTCCTCCTTGACGGACACGTGTCTTTCTAGCCCTCCGACGCTTGCTTAGGGTTTGATTTGCCTCTCGAAGGTCCTAGACCTCTGCCTTTAATAATGTGACCTGGTGCATTATTTCATGTGCCCCTTTCGTAAAGTGGTCAATTGCCTGGAAAATTGAAGTCAGTGAGCTGCTTTGATGTATAGAAACACGGGATTTTAGGAATTCAGATTGTGAAGTCTCTTTAGTTAGGTTATTCGGGGTCTTTGAAACCCATGGAGGTAGGTCAATAGCTGATTCAGAGGGTGTTGGTGTACGTGGCTTGATATCTATTAGAGATATTACATTTTCTGAACTAAATGAAACAAGCCCAGCTCCTCGGAAACCCCCTTGAATATTTATTAGCGTCATAGCTTGCTGGAAGGCAGCATAGAAGGCAGGTAAAAGTCGACTTTTGTAATATATGTAATATATCTTCGCATTATATCTTCAATATGCCGCCTATATGCCTGCAAGTCTAGGAGGAAATGCACATGCATCGAGGTCGAGGATATATTGAACTATCACTGACTCCTCTAGATCTGTAAGCTTTCGAGATTTAGGCGTAGAATCGCGTCGTGAAGGCTGACCATGTCGCCGGCGACCTAGTGTACTATGATCGACCCCATAGATTGCAGCAGCGGCTCTAGCGCTTAAATCACGGTCACGATCTATAGCCTGACTAGCTAAGACGATTTTCCTTTCGTCGCTTTTACTTTCGTCGCTTTTACTTTCGTCGCTTTTACTTTCGTCGCTTTTACTTTCGTCGCTTTTACTTTCGTCGCTTTTACTTTCGTCGCTTTTATTTTGCATCGTTGGTTGTGGTGGTATTCGAGTTTTAGTTAGGGTGACGGGTCTGATACAATTCCGTGTTGCATTCACTTGTGTGTTGCATTCGCTTGTGGATGACGTTACCTAATTTATATTTACAAAAATATTGTCTTCTAGATTGTTAATTAAATAGTCTTCAGCAACTGTTATACAACCAAGAAATAAGGCACGTCTATAGGTCATTTCAGCAATATACTTCTGGTCTTTCTTTTATTCCAGATGTTTAGTAGAAAATTGTTTAGTATATGTTCTTCTGACAAATAAATGTAAAGAAAAACGACACGTCTATAACTCTTATTTTAGTAACTTACTTCTAGGGATCTGTTTGTCCTAGTTATTTTGTAGAAGAATCTTTTGTGAATGTTGTTCTAATCAAGGTAATGAGAGCCAAGTAAGCTTGTTAGTTTATATAATGGGAATTTATTTTGGAGTTCTCTTTTCTTCTGAATACCTAGCAAATATAATTCTTTTGAAAGGTTTTACTAGACGCAAGCTTGTATCACATTTGTTCTAGAATTCACTTGTTGTGACTAAACTTACTAACAAGCTCCATTCCTCCTCCTTAATTAGCCGATCATGTGACTAAGGTTGAGAAAAGCAAAAATAAAGAATATAAGATATTATTTAGAGAATAATAACACATGGTTCATTGTTGTTCTTTTAGAACTGTTTCTCATTCGTATTAAGCTGCTACGAGTATTGTACAAGCTTTTCAGGCCAGTGGACAGTTTTTAGATGTAAGAATGATTCTTGTAACATTCATAGGTTACTATAATTACTCTTTTTAAACTATTGCTTAAGAATACTAGAGCGTAAAAATTGATTCATGAAGATGTATTTCACGGTTCTGTGTCACCTACGTCGCCGAGGTTTGCTGTTCGGAATTCATGAGCTAGTTAATTTCCTTTCATAAGAGCAGTCTCCGCATGTCTTTCTCATCAACTCATCAACCAGTATACAACCAACCACGATCGATCGCATCGCAGTTTTCGTCCATTCCACATCGCATTAACTGCAAAATCATTTTCAAACCCTCGAATTAGCAGCCCCAGACCCGCGCAGAACCATAGGTAATTCCCCATTGAGACCCTTTCCAAAAGGCATCGAAGAGAAGCTAATACGAGTTAAAAGCTGTCAAGATGTCTACCGAGGAGATTCAAGACCTCGTTACCAGTACCAGAAACATTAATCTCGACCGCAAGCCCTGCGAGGTCTACCATGGCTTCGGCATCTCCGATTTCATCCGCATGCTGGCCAAATACTGGTCTCCCAAACCCTTCACCTCCCTCCCCCCGATGTATGTCGCCCTCGTCGAAAAGGAGATTAAGACTCTCCTCCACGACCACATCCTCGTCGAAGCCTCCCATATCTCCCTAATGACCGAACCTCGCTGGACCAAGTTCTTCGAAAACCTCCGCCGCGACGCCCCCCGAGGCACTAAAATGTTTAACAAAGCCCTCATCATGAAAATCAGTATCGCCGGCTTGTTTAACACCAAATTTGACGGCCAACATGAATTTTACGGCACCGTTAGGCCCAACGAGCCAGGCTGTGCTGGAGTACTTAGTCGATTGGTCCCAAAGTGGGTTGAGGAAGGAAAGATTCCGTCATGGGCCGATGACTTTGCGAAAATCGTGTTCTTTCTCGCGGAGATTCCAAATGCAGAGGTTAAGGAGGTTGAGGAAATCGATGATCTCAGCGACATTTTTGCTAAGACCAAGATGGAGGAGGAGGAAGTCGAGGATGACAGCTCTGGTGATGACACCTCGGATAGCAATGGGAACAAATACTACGATGCTACGAGATACTTTTCTTGAGAATCTGGAAATCTCTGGTCTTGGGTTTGCATTTGAGCGGGAGCATCGAATTGGGTTTAGAAAGGAGCGTACGAATCTCGAGCTGCCCAAATTGGCAATTGTTTTTCTTCTGCTTGTAATTTGAAATTTTCCAATTTTCGACGCCGAGCTTCGGTGAATGGTTACATCCAACCTTCAGCTAGATTACTGCAATTCTGAGGCGTAAAAGTAATGAATTTACCATTGACATTGCATCTCATCCAAACTCGTAGTATAATTAAAGGCTACGTACGACACTAAAGACAATTCCTCGACCGAGTTGAAAAACACGCGGCCGCCCGCTCTGTTTTCTTCTCTATACAACCTTAAGAAGAGATCTAACAACTACCGCAACTAGCAGTAACCCATACACCAGACTTGGAACTATAACATCCATCCGCCTTAGTTGTCTGCTGGCAATCCTCACTATTGCAGAATCGAGGGCAACCTGTCGCACAAATATTAGAACCAGTATCGGATTAGGAGAGGTCGAGAGGGTTCTTGCCTGCATAGCGACACGTTGGCCCCTCGGCATAGTAGGCAGAGAAAGATCCGGCTGGACCACCGCCGCTAATTCCATAATTATCAGCTCCAAAGGTTGAACCGAGAAAGTTTTGGCAGTTGAGGTCTGAGTAGCTTGAGGAGAGAAGTGTTAGTTCTGTGTACTGAGCGGTGACTATTTTACGGTGTAGCGTACAAGTTGACTTTTACTTTTGCGAGAACGCTGAGGGGTGCGAGGAGAGCGATCAGAGCTGTAGAAGGACGCATTTCGATAGAGTGCGTAAGTCTCGTGTGTTTTGGTCGGTTTTCAAAGGGATTGAAGTAGCTTCAAAGTAGAATGAATGCGTGGAAGGAATTAAAGATAGTGTGGATGAGTAGTTGAAGAAAAATGGACATCAAACATATTTATATTTATACTCTCAGCACAGGTGTGCTATACTACGTGAACCGGTGTGGAATTAAGTCAGTGCAGTACCTTGTGCTTCTCCTGAAATTAGACATCCCCTTGATGCTGAAAACTGGAAGCCTTGTGCAACTGTCAACATAGGATGGGGATCCTTTAAGAACTTGGGCAAGTAAAATGGCGTCGTCCGTAACTTGGTGCATTCCAATATATGCGGATCTTACTGTGTGGGATTGAATTATTGGTTGAATGTACGATCGCTTATCTTGGCGAGAGGAGGCTGAATTTTTGAATTATAATCAGTACCCATACTGAAATTGCCATGTCCCTGTAAACTATTCCTTCTAGTCGTATAATATTATTTTACGTGAAGCTTGGGGGGCGATGAAAAACAAAAAGTTGACTAGGTAGGAGAGCGGGTTGGAAAAAATCCCCCTGAACCTACAAACACAATAGAAAATATTCATTGAGGGTTTCGTCGAAGTAATTCTCGTATCAGTTCGAGGAGGAGTAGGCCAAACTGAAGATGGGCGCGGCACGAGTTCTTACACTCTCATCGAGTCAAGAAAAAAGTAAGAGGTTCCATAAGAAACAACTCCCTCATGAATCATTAATCTTCACTACTCCCTTCTCGCTACCAACTGACTAGTCCAGTCCCAATAACATCCATCTAAACCGGGTATCCCAAACTCTCCGCAAACCACAAAACCCAACTATCATTACACCAATGTCCAAGCACAAACGCCCCCAAACCCCATAGCAACCTTCCCCTTTTTATTCAAATACTCCCTCCTACTAACCCCCCTAGCATCCTTCCCACTAATCGTCGTAACCGCAAAACAACTCACAACCTGTCCGGGCGCGCCCAAATCCTTAGCCCTAACATCGGCCCACCACCAATGATCGTTATTCTCAAACGCGACGTAGTCCTCTTTTCTGCCATCCACGCCGTTGATTTTTAAGATCATGGGGTACGGTTTTCCTTTTCCATTTTTGACGTGATCCCAGTGCTCGCACACTTTTCCGAACTGGAAGCGGATCGTCTCGCCTGAGTTTACAGAAATGTGTTTTGCAGCGGGAGAGAAAGACGTAGCAGATAAACCGTGGTCTTCGACGGATCCGAAGAGTTGGAGAGGCTCTTCACCGGTGGGACCGCGGATGTAGGATTCCCACGTGGGTATAGAGCCATCACTGCGGTAGAAATGTAGTTTCTCTTGAGGGAAGTGCTTCAGTCCGAAATCGTCGTTCGACATGGTGAAGTAGGAGGGAGTGAAGTCCTTGTTGAAAACTTGGTTGTTTACGTTTCCGGCGCCCCAACATGAATCGAGGAGTTTCCATTCGCTGTTGTCGATTCGGACTGCGTTCCAGGCGTGGCCGTCGGGTTTACATGGTGGAACTGGATCTCCTGGGCCTAGAGCAGAGTAGCCTGTGGCGAGAGGTTAGTTCTGTCATGGATCCAACTTGAGTTTTGAAGGGGATACGTACCATAACCCTTTCCATGCCCCGTAACCATCACCGCTTCGAGACCAGCCTTCAAAGCAATAGCCACGAAAACACCAGCATACCCACCACAGACTGCCAAACCAGACGAAATATTGTCCTTCGGTTCCACATGTTTAACATTATTTCCAAAGAAAGCTTTGGTGTCGTAGGCAATATTGTGATGAAGCCAGGTGAAGATAGCTCTCGCTTTATCGGTATGAGATCGGAAAGGACCACAAAGTACTCGTGCCAAATAGGAAGTCGAATCTTCATTTCGAGGGAGAGAATGTCGAGGATGTTGCGAAGCAACCGTATCTGGACCTGAGAAATCCCGACACAGAAGACAACCTGAAGATGGAGCTTCAGCGGGAGCAGGACGCTCTTGCACCGCTCTGATATCATTCCTGGTTGGTTTCGACTTCAGATTGATCGGTGGAGGGACACCAGATGATTGTGGTATCGAAGCTGCATCCGAGGCATAGATCCTAGATTTCTTTTCCAGAAATTCCGTCAACCCCTCTAGAGAAAGCATGAAGGGGCATTCCTGCGGAGTCTCGTTATGGCCATCGAAATACATCAACGTAGGATATTGTTGCAGATTGAACCGTGTCATGAAGGATTTATACTTCCCAACGTCCAATTTCGCAATAGTTAGTCGGTCGGAGGCAAATGCAAAGTTCTGACCGAGTTCCTTCCATATCGGTTCCAACTCATCACAATATTTACAGAAAGTGGCATACATGTCGATGAATGTTGGTTTCCCGGACATAACGACACTATCGAAACTTCGATCGTCGAGTTCTACTACTGTAGGTCCTGCAGGTCTTGTATAGCGGGGTGCTGGTCTCGGGGCTGGGTTTGGTGTCTCTCCTCCCGTCTTTTGACCAAAGCCCATGGTTAAGGCAGACCTCGTTGTAACTGGCGGAGGTAGTCTTCTCTGGGGTTGCTGAGGTGGGGATTGGTCTCTTAAATTGTTTCTTGAGGGCATTTTGGGTGGTCCTGTTGGTCTAGGTGGCATTTTGGGGGCTTGATCACGATCAACTGGCGGAGGGCCTCTCAAAGGTACATTTGGTGAGGATTTTACAGTTTGCATGGGCACTTTTGTACGAGCTTCCTCTTCCGCTTTCCGCTTTGCTTGATCTCGTAGAGAGGGGGGCAATGGTGGAAGTTTCGCCTGGTCCAATGCTGGTGGCAGTTTTCTCCCCGAGTCTGTAGAAGAATTACTCGACGCAGTCTGACCTAACGATAGCCCCGATATTGTAGAGCTGTACGACATGGTGGATGCATTTGAACCCCTCCTAACCATTTGTGTAGAACTCTTTCGTGCTGGCAGTGCAGGTGATGTTTCTTTACGTGTAGGTAAAGGTGGAGGCCCTCGTCGGGCGGGCAGAGGAGGAGATTGGGCATTAGTGATGCGTAATTGAGGGTTGTCTCGCTCAACAGGCGGGGGAGGCAAGATTGAACCCCCTCCCATTGAGCCGTTTGGCAAATTGTTGGGAGCTTTCGTGACAGATGAGCCGTCGGAGGAAATTGGGGGATTATTTGTCGTCTGCGGTCTTGAGGGAAGTGCTGGTCTAGCTGGTGGTGGCGGGGGAGGAGGTCGTTTTCCAGAGGGCTGAGGTTGCGATCCGCCTATACTCTTTGCAACACCTTGCTTGTTCAGGGCTGCGATACGCGCAGAGAGCGAGGTGAACTGGGGTTCTTCGACGTCCGCCATGGTGTATTGAGTGATTTCGAATTTAAATACTCGAGTCGCAGTGGTGGAGGGAATAATACGACCGATTGACCTTGATCGTGAATAGCGTAGGTTGACGGGGAAGGCAGAATGTCGCGCAGCAAGAAACGAATGGAATAATATTAAACAGGACAGAAAAGGAAAGAAAGGGTTCAGAGGGCAGAGGACATCGAGTATGGTATGTTGGTCCTCATTTGGCAATGATGATACAGCGCGAAGGAAGTGGCGGGGTATTTAGCTAAAAGCACAACCACTCCGAGAAGAGGCTGTGTTGGGAAGCTGTGCCGCAACCTAAACCTGCACATTTTACGGGGTAGGCAAGCCGCCCCATTGAAAGAGCCTACTTCCAGCCTAGAATTATCTGGAAAAGAGTTACTTCTAGCGGTGTATTGCATATATTGCATAGATACTAGGCTTTGTATGACTCCCTAAAGCCTTGGGGGCCTGCGGGTGCCTGAAGTTCCATGCCCCCGGAGATTTCAGCCTCAAATCACATCGTCATAAAATAGACGGTATTCCCAGAATTCGATACAACTGCAGTCATACGAAACTCCACTATCACGACGAGCTTGGATTGAAATCGAAAAGCCGGAAAGCTTCAGCAGCTCAGCATTTAAAGTTATGCTTTACGGCTACTCCCGAAAAATAATTAATTAGACTTCATAGGGGTCGAGAGCAAGGCAAGGCCAATGTTTTCCATCAACACCACCTCCCTCTTCGAAAACAGCTCCATCTATTGTGAGTTTGAAAGCATTCCAATGACAGTTGTGAATAGCTTCAAACCCCTCCCCTCAATATATTCGAGAGCATCCTCAAAGAAGCAAAAAAATATCATCCCAAGTTCCCCCAGCCCCTCACCTCTCGCCTCATCCAAAAATTGCCAACACATCAACCCACCTGCACAACACCAACACACCACACATCTCTAGACCGCCTCTCCCAAAACCCCCACACCTCTTCCCTCTTACATCACAAACTCCCAATCAAAATCCAATCAATCCTTATTTCGTTGCACATCGCAAACCTACCAACAAATCAATCCCTGAGCCCAGTCTTCAATCCGCATGTCGAGCATGTCGATCACACATCCCCAAAAGTTTTGTTGCACTTCGCCCTCGGTACGCACGCGAGGTCCCCTCATTTTTCTTCAAAAATGGAAACATCCCTACTGAGCAGCATCGCTTCCCAACCGAGGTGTGAGACAAGAAATGAGAGTCAAAGCAAAGAATATAATTGGTTCATTTAAAGATCTCCAGCTTGAGTCAAGGTTCAGGGCACTCCTTTAGTGGGTAACACCGAAAATATCGAGAGGATGGCGGTCAGGTATTCTCCCATGCTCGATTGACGCTCATGTGAGTTTGATTTTTCTATTATCATTCATTCTCATTCAGGGAAACTATGTAATGGATTCCATTTTTGTACGTGCCTCCACTCGAGAAAACGAGAGAAAAACATATCCACGAAAAAGAAAGGATATCGATCGTGTCATCGTGTCTTATCCCTTCCTTCCCAGTGTGTCAAGCACTCTCATTTCATTTTCCTCAGCCCTGCCATGCCTTAGAATAGTACTGCCCATCCCATCCCATCATATCCCATCTCGCATCCCAGGTATCAACAATAAAAATCGCTCATTTGCGCGCTCGCTGATAGGGAAAAAAGAAAGAACTCCATGCATCATCCATCCATCCGTGGGAAAAGCAAAACCTATGGTATTTCCGAATAAACACCTTGAACCCCGCCATCGCGGTTCCCACAACCGAATATCAATTTTATTACAGACGCCCACCAACGACATCCTTCTCGAAGATTCGCACGTCCGGCACATCGCAGAAGCGAACTCCCTCGATGGTTTCAACTCTCAACCCGAGCTGACCAACGATCGGTCCAGCGTTGGCATCCTCCTCCTCGTCGGAGCTCAATTGCCAGTCTTCATTGCCTGCCATACTAATAGCAGAAGGACCTCCATTGCTAATAGCCCCGCCATCCGGCCAAGTGCCACTTGGTCCCAATACCATTTCCGCGAGGGCTTTGACGTTGTCGGCATCCTTTTCCTTTGCCCTTGCCTTGCCCTTGCCTTTGCGATCAAAGATCTTCTTCAAGGGCTTTTCTTTCGATCGGCGAACCAGGCGCTCCACGTTTTGATCAAGGGCGAGGTACTCGAGCTTCATCTGTGGGTTTTGCGACACGGTATCAATGAGGAATTTTCCAAAGTTATTCCTAACCCATGTACATTGATCTTCTTGGCGGAAGCAGTTAGTGTGCAAGGCACGAAGCGAAGTCATTCCTGACACAAATTGGAGAAGCGTGTGCTACAAAATATTAGCAGGCAATCAAGGATGGAGGATTTCACTACATACCACTACTTTGAGGCCAAAGGTTACAGACAACTCCTCTAATTTTGTTGCCTGCTGGCATAACATCATCGTGGCCTTGACATTCAAATCCCAGTCGGAGCTGGCGTCATATCTAATCATCAACACCTTCAGTGAGCCTATGTGCTTTCTGAGGGCTTTTCGAATATGTTCAATCGACACCGTTGTCTTGGCTGCTGTGCTCTCGACTCGACCTTTTTGCTTCTCTAACAATAACAATTCAGTCACCTTATCAAGGGCGTGGATAAACGCCAAGAATGGTAAAGTGACATTGTCAGTGTAAATCTTATTCAGTGGTAATGGAGAGATTGCGTTTTCTTTAGCAAGATGGTTCCAGAAATGGACTTGTGGCCCGACATTCAAAAGGGTAATGTTTTGCAAAACATTCAGGTCAACCCCACGAGAGAGTATTTGCGACTTGATGGGGATGAGGTAAATAGCAAGAGTAGTCAGGTTGAGTCCTCTAGTATTGCGCACATATTCGCTCATTTTTCCAGATGACTTCGAAGCAATCTCAGAACGTGTCCCAATCTCAGCTTCATCCACCTGCATGTTGAGTTCCTCCATACTGCGTGTCAAGTCCATAATTTTGTCGGAAACCTTCTTGAATGCAGCTTCGCTATCGGCCAGAACTTGATAATCAACGCTTGTAGGCTCGATATTCTTCATCTTCTCTCTCAATTCATCCATTTGGACTTTGAGTAAAGTAGCTTCTTCCTTTATTTTTGTATGAGTCGCCCGAAGATTCGTGGACTGCTCAAGGAGGCTTACAGACTGCGCAAGAACTTGCTGGGGCTTCAAGTTGCTTCCAGCTTTGTTCTCCGCGGATGGCTCTTCTGACGCTTCGATATCCTTGGGATTTTCTTCTTTTGCTTCGCTGGGCTCTGTCGGCTCGATCAAGCTCTCGGTCGATTCCTCGCTATCTTCATTCTCGCCGGCAGTGAAATCCATTTCAGCTGCAAGGTCATCCGCTTCTGGTGCCTCGATATCAATATCTTCGGGGTTTGCCACTCCTGGATCGGCGTTGATAGTCTTTTGCTCCTTGACTGGTTCATCGAAAAGACCAGGACCATCTCGGGAAGCTCCCCCGCTCATGAGTACATCTTCGCCGTCTACACTGGTCGTAGAGGTGGCAGGAGTGAGCTTTGAACTGCTTCCGTCACTCACAGGTTGAGGAGTTTTGCCCTTGCCAATGTTTTCCATATATATCTGCGCTGCTTGCTCAATCATTTCCAAGACAATTTTTGCCTCGGATGTAACATCGCTGCCAGCCTCGACATGAGTCATCAGCTTTTTTGCAATAGGCGCAAGATTTTCAATGAATCTCAATTTCGGGTCCTTCTCATTTTTGAGTTTTACTTCAGAATGCTCGGCCTTGACTATGGTTGGAAGTGGTTTTGATCGTTTGGCAGTCGAGATACCGAAAATCTTTTGCAAAACCTCCTCTTGCTTTTTCTTCTCTTCCTGTGCCTTGGCTATCTTCGATTGGCCAACCTCAGAAGTTGACTGCATTGCTGGATTTGCGGGTCCCAAGGGAATGATCTGCCCAAACTCATCTTCCGCCTCCGAGTCGTCATCAGAATGAACAGTTTCAGGTGGTGGTTTCCGTGATTTATTAGCCAGACTTTCAGAGAATGATAATTTGAGTGTGTCAAGGGTTGATGAAGAATTTCGAATGCATGCTCGTAGTTCACTTATATAATCAAGTGTATCCATGTCCAAAATCTCCAATATCTTCAGGTTCTTAAAGCCAGACAATGTTGGTGGTGATTTCTTCAAAGCGGGTAGTAATGCTTTTGTGGTTTTGCTGTGCGACTTTGCTGCATATTTGTTGCCCAGCGCAAAGGAGTTTGAGCTGCTAGATGGATAATGCATACTTGATGCGCCATGATGGCTATGAGGAGGGGGGCCGAAGCCAGTGGGACCCATTGGGGGAGGTGGTGGGAGATGCATTGGAACGGGGTTACTGGCAACCTGGCCAGCGCTTGAGGCCGAAATGGCTGGCGGGCCTTGATATGTCGAATGGCCTGGCTGCATACGAAGATGGAGATGTTGAAGAGCGCGAATCTGGTGCAATGCTTTGAAGACCGGCCGGGTCAATTCAATCCGAATATCCCATCTGCATGAAATATTAGTATCCAGAAAATCTTCATTTTTGCTCGGTGTAAACTTACATGAAGGTTTCCAAACATCGGGCCTTGCGCAGCATCAAGAGAAAGAGGGTATTCATAAATCTTCCAGAGCTCGACTCGTTCATATAAGATCGGTATGCGCGCTCGCCCTTTTCTCCTCCGGATACAGGTTCCAGAATGACCTCTCTTAAGTATTGTGCATAATCATATTCGCTTGACACAAATGTCTCCAGGCCGGATGCAAGTACATCGAAGGAGTAATCGTTGGCTGTATCGTCGTCATCGGGGAACACAATACTGAAACTTCGATAGAGCTCTTCCGCCGCGAGGTCTCTAAAGTGCTTGGAAACAAGAGAGAGCGCAATGAGGTCGGTGGTATCGGCCTGGCAGATGAGGTGTTAGTACTCAAGCTCCCAAGTATGCCCCACCGCTCTAGCCTTACGGGCAGAGTGGCACATCAGACCAATTAACTTACATGCTGGAAGATCTCCTTCTGCGTCTCTGCCGGCAGATCTAGTATCGTGAGTTTCTTCATGGTGGGTTTAGTGGTAGAGTTATGTTCGGTTGATGGGGGTGTTGATATTGTGGATGGAGCTGGAGCTGGAGCTGGAGCTGGAGCGTTGGATGCTGGGGTAGAACTCCAGTTGTTGTTTGTTGCTATAATCGGCTCAAGCCCCATCATTCGCATGGCACGACGCCAAACATCATCTGGGTGCAGTTTCTTGACGGGTGTGACGCCTCTCCCTCTGGTTGATCTAGGCAGAGCTGGCATGGTGAGTGAGTAGTTGGCGTGGAGGCAAACATGTCAATCAGTAGAGTTGTTGCTGCGCTGGGGCTGGTGCATTGAGTGCCGCGTGGGGTGAATCGGTTCCTTGGCATGTGGGGGAAGACCCTTGCAAGCTGTCTTTGCGACTTCAACTTCAACCATAACCTTCAACTTGTATTGCTCCATGAATAGCGCACAAAAACAATCATTATGGACACGGCACGAAATAAGTAAGTGTCTTTTATAAGCATAACAATAAACCCATAGATTTTCTTTTTGTTTGAAGTTGCAAAATTGCAAATGTGCAAATAGACTCCTAGCCTCCCCTCTTTGTAGTTGCTTGGCCTACAAACTCTCACTCGCTCCTCCCTCTTCTTAAAAAAAATAAAAGCACCTCAAATCCCGCATTTCCTGCTCAACCTCTTCTCTTCTTGATTCATCATAGCCATCAATATCACCATCCATAACTTGTCTTCCAGCTACTACTACTACTTACTACTACTACTTACTACCTTGCCTGCAAAACTCAATTATCACCAAAGCCTTGGATCCTCCACTGTAAATCACTATGGAGCCAACAAACTGGCAAAACCCAAATTCCACCTCTCAATCTACCCCCCCAGAGAACTTCCTCCCAGCCTTCTCTTCTCATAGCAGACCCAAAGATCACGAACGCTTTGGCCTCTACCCCTCGCACCCCTCTGGAAATCACCATGACAACTCCACCAACCTTTCTCAGCATCCCCCTTGTACTTCTCCGGATTATTCTTGAATTTCTTTTGGTCAGCGAAACTGCTATCAAGCCTCACCTCATGAACCACTCAACGCGAAACTCCACCACCCCAAACCTGACCAATCTGTCAAGAAAATGTGCGCAACTACAAGTCGAGGCAAGAACCGTATTCTTCAGCAAAATCACCTTTTTCTTCGATCCCCCCACAGCTGCGGAATGGGGGAAGCCTGTATCAAAACACGGGTCCAAATTCTGTATGTACCTTTTCGGCTCTCAATTTTCTGTGACTCAAATAGCACTCGCTGACAGGTCACTTTAGCTAAGTTGTTCCTGTCCAGCTTCAAAGCCAGCAAGACAAAAACTACTCATGCAAAATATCATCCTTTCCCTCAACACGAGCAAAGAGTACCTGTGGGGAGCATGTTACATTGAGACTAGTGAAGAGGTCTTGGATGACGCTACAAACGTTTTGAAAGTGTCGTTACATATTTCTAGTGAATAGCACCTTGTATGACAGCCTAGTTGGTCCACGTGCTTTGGCTTATGTGAGTGGCTTGCCACTCACATACTTAAGCTCACAGGATTCTACCCCTCTTTACTTTTACTCTTCATGCAATAAGTTATAGGAACACAACCACTTGTTGCATCACACTTTATGACTACTAAGTCAAACCAACAGAAATCTTACAAGAATTTGCGCAAGATTGAGTTTCGAATTCTAATTTCCCCGTTTCTCCACCTGTGCGACGAACATTTCAAAATGCTTCAGAAGCAGCACAATTTGCCGGAAGTACCTCGCAGCGTAACTGGAGAGGAGACCTCTGAGTGGTGTCTTAAAGAATGCTATTGGTGCTGGGTGAACCTATATGGCAAAGAAGGGGCAAGGGGCGCATCAGCAGGACTAAGAAACCATGGAGTGCTGATTCTTTTAAGAGAGTGTGTAATTGGTTTCCGCTTCAACTCATTCGGGAGTGCGTGAAAAGGCTGGATCTTGGAGATAACCTAGAGGAGCAAAAGGAGCAGTTGAAGGGGTTCGGAACAAATGCAAAACAATATGATTCTAAAGCGCCAGACGATGAAGAGGGGCTTTGATTTCGCAGATCAAAGGCTTTACTAGATTAGCGAATCAAAAGTAGTTCTCTGACTTTGTCCCTAATCTTTTCTTTTCTCTCTCTTCTAACTCCTGACTAGATATTTATCTTTTACTAAATATTTTTTTACAAGAATCTTTTTAAAAGAAAAATTAAATCTTAGTTTAAAAGGTTTTTGTTGGTATGACTTGGTAGTCATAAAGTGTGATGCAATAAGTGGTTGTATTCCTATATCTTTATTGCATGAAGAGTAAAGGTAAAGAGGGGTCGGATCCTGTGAGCTTAAGTATGTGAGTGGCAA